>PVKU01004428.1:0-147385 GCA_004027475.1 Anoura caudifer
GAGAGAAGAGAACCTTCCTGTACTGTTGGTGGGATTGAAATTGGTGCAGCCACTAAGGGAAACCTCATGAAAGTTCCTTAAAAAATTAAGGGTAGAATTACTGTATGATCTTGCAATTCCTCTTCTGGGTCTTTATTCAAAGAATATGAAAACACTAATTTGAAGAGATACATGTACTTCTGTGTTAATTGCAGCATTATTTACAATAGCTAAGATGTGGAAACAAACTAAGTGTTCATTGATGGCTGAATGAGTAAAGAAGATGTCAGGTATGTACACAACCAATGAAATACTACTCAGCTATAAAAAATGAAATATTGTCATTGAGGGTATGATGCTAAGTGAAATAAGTCAGATGGAAAAGGACAAAACTATGATTTCACTCATGTGAAATGTAAAACAAAAAAGTAGCAAATGAAATAAGTAACAAAACCAAACAAGTCATAGATAGAGACAAAAAATGGTGGTTACCAGTGGGGAAGTGGGGTGAGGGGAGGGTGAACTGGGTAAAGGGGGTCAAATATATGGTAAGGGAAGGAAACAAAACTTTGGGTGGTGAGCATGCAACATTGTATTGAATTACAGTGTTGTAATCTGAAATTGATAGAATGTTATTAACCAGTGTTATCTCAATAAATAAAGAAGAATAAGGCAATAATAAGGATAGGGACATAAATTTTTTGATTTAAACTAACATGCAGATGTTTCCTCGAGTCCTATCCACAGGCTACAGACAGGCTCCAGGTTTTCTGGAAGCTGAGCTAAGTAACAGGTGGAAACCATGTAATCAGATGAAGGACAACAATTCCTCATCCTAAGAGCAGAAAATTTTCTTTCTGAGAGAGAACACTGTGTAATGAAACAAACAACCTTAACAATTATAATTTTGCATGGTTAAATAGTGCATCACCAGCTGTTACATTTAATACCAGTGGAATTTCCGCCAGTCACAGGTGTCCTGTCACTCACACTCATGCTCTGGTTCGGTGGGCGTGAATTAGTCATTGGAACCAGTTATCCAAGTGTGTTTGGTTAAGATGGTTTTAGTGGAGATGGAGTATAAAGAACCATGATGACTGATGGTATCTCACACACTATTATTTATTTTATCCTCCTGTGCACCAGGATGTTTGTGTCTGATCTGATTTATTTTCCCTTTTGATTCTCCTTTCTGAAAGTGGCAAAGCTGCACAGGGCAGAGGAGGACGCTGGCAAGTGGGAGAAAGGAGGGATGAAGAGAGGAAGTAAGCAAAACACTGAAGGGCCCAGGGCACTGCCCAAGGGGAGAATTTTTTCTTGAGTACCTGAATTGCGAGTCAGCTGGTGTCTGATTTTGAGCTGCTGGCTTCCTTATATGAAAGTTATCTTGTTTAATTGGACTAATTCTGAGAATAATACATTTCTTCCATAAATCAAAGTATTTGGTTTATGGAAGCAAACCTGCAAGCCCGTGGTTACATTTAGATTCTGCTAGAGTAGGATGTGTAAATAGTTAGTGTAACAGAGTTCTTAAGGTATAAAACAGAATGTTAGATTTATTAAAATTCATATTTTTAAAGACATTAAAATGCAGTGCCTAGAGAAATTATAAAGGATAAAAAAAATAAAGTTTTGCTTCCTTTGAGTATCTAAACTCCTGCATTCATTATGTTTGGCTCACAGATTTTCTTTTTTTAAAAACAGTTTGGTTGCTTACCATTTAAATATTTTTTATTCAGTTGTTTTCAATTATTACCTTTTGCTCTCTATTTAAGTCTCTTGGTGCTTCTGATTTCTGCAGGGATAATTTTATTTTTTTAATTTTCTAGTGCCATTCCTATACCCTTGATTTCACTGATAGTGCTTTATCTAAAACATACAGAATAAAAATCACACTGATCAGATTATTTTCAGGTTTGAACTGATAAGATTGTATTAAATCTGTCTTTATATATACCTTTTAAATTTACTTACAGAAATTTGGCCACTGGAGTGTTAATAAGTTACATGATATATTCTAAGAATTTATTTTAATGAGAAGATAAAGATTTCTTCTTAGAGTTTTTACTGTGTGCTGTGCCAGCCCTTTGCCCTCTGAACAGTCCTTCCGCCTCTCCTGTATTCGTTCTATTTTGTGATGGGGCTAAACTTGGCAGGTTGCATTCTCAGGCTCCTTATTATCTGGCTTTCATCTGAGTTTGGCTAATGGGAACCTCTGGCAGAAGATTGGAGGACAGGGAGAAAGGAAGTATTTTTATACCTCTCTCCATCCCTAGGCAGCAGGTGCAGCTGCTGGAGGGTTTTTGATCTCTTTGTACAGACTGCCATGACTTCTGCACTTGCGTGGTGGCCCTAAACCCTGGGCTTCTGGAACATGCCCTTCTCTCTTTGATGCTTTAGCCTAAGACTGATGGTGGTTTCCTGTGGTTGCCAGTCTCTGAGTTGTCCCATTGCCCTGTTTTGCTTCTTAGCTGATCCATCACTCATAAAACTAATCCTGTGCCTCTAATTCCCTCTGGTTTGGAAAATATGGACTTAACAAACTATAGAAATGATCCTCAAAAATATAGTCTTTTAATTTTAAAATAAATGGTTGTGGAACAACTAGATTGTCATTTGGAAAAACAATTAGTTTTACATCTCATATCAGTTGCCAGAACAAATTCCAGATGGATCAGAGATCTAAGTGTAAAAAAATGAACCCTTGTAATAATAGAAGAAAACATGGATTATTTCTTGATGTAGGTATAAAGAAACTTTCAAACTATAATCTAAAATCTAGAAACAACCAAAGAAAGGATAGATAATTTCTACTACATAAAAATTAAGATATATATTTTTAAAATGGCAAAATAACACATGCAAAGTCAAAAGACCAAAGAAAAATCAGAGACTTATATTATGGCCAAAGGGTGAAATTCTTTAATAAATGATTCTTAATAATCAAAAAACCCACAAGATATGATATAGATGGACAAAAACCCAAACAATTTACAAAAATAAAATTTTTAAATGGCCCTTAAGTACAAGAAAAAGGTATCCAACTTTACTTATAATAAAGTGTAAATTAAAACTTTACTGAGAGGACATTTCTCATCTCTCAGATTGGTAGAAAGTTCAAAATCTAGACAACACATTTGTCAAGGCTGTGGAAATTCAGATACTTTCATACATTCTGGTGGAAATGCAACATGATAACAGGCCCTCAGAAGGGATTTGATGATATCAAACAAAATTACATATGCATTTACCTTTTGACCCAGAAATTCCACTTCTAGAAATTGGCCCCACAGACATACCTCCACAAATATATAAAAGCATGTGTGCAAGGTTTCCGTTCAGGGATAAGTTGTAATAACTAAACATTGCAGTTGCTCTACGTGATCACTAAAAGGAGAGTGACTGAATTAAATGCAGTACTGCATACGCTGGAGTACAATGGCGCCAAAGAGGAAGAATAAGGAAGCTGTGAATCCTGGATGTAATGGAGCGCATGCAATAGGCTACCTACTATGTAAGAAGGAGGGGAAATTGCTATTCTTACAAAATGAAACAGGATATATCCACTAGAAATTAGTGGAAATATTTATTTACAGGTTATAGAGGGCTGGTTTGGAGGGTATAGGGATGAATATGAGAATTCTCTTAGTAGACCATTTTATATAGTTTTAATTTTTAAAATAATGTTTAAAAATATGGCAGAAACACAAAGGCAAACATTAAATTTGAATATAAGCAGGGAAAAATAACCCAACTGCATGTCAAATTGATAAAAATTACACAGAGAAAAAGAATTATCAAGTAACTTTTCAATAGTGCTTTGACTGTGCACCCTAAATAAAAAACAAAGTCAGAATATTTCTAAACACTTTATTCTTGGTGGTAGTATTGGTGGCATAATTCTGAAACTGTTTTGTGTGTATAATATAAAACAAATGAAAAAATATATTTATATTTTGGGTAAGCAGGGTGTTTTTTCTTTCATAAATGAGGTCAAACACTATAGGGTTGATTTCTGTGAGAGGTATGAACATGAGTTCATCATAGTTATATACACACGTATACATACGCACATACATGCATATAGAGCAATAGGTGGGTTTGCAGGTAGATAACTTGGACCCACATGCACACTTCCTAGCTCTGTTTACTGAAAAGCTGTAAACAAATCCATGTCAGTAGCAGTGAGTACAGGTGGCCCCTAGATCTTGATTTCTAAATACCATTCACCATTGAAGTGCTTCTTAGAGAAATGGCTATTTCCAGGCCCAGAGCAGGAAATCTACAAGGTAAGCCTGAACAGTCTTGTGTCAAAAAGCAATTAAGTGAACAAAGATGAATGGGTTCATTAAAAAGCAAAATACAAAAGCTGGCTTGGGACAAGTCACACATCATAAACAGTGATAATAATTGATAAGTGGAAACAGAATTCATGAGTTCACAGTGACAAGAGAACAGGGGGAGGGGGGAGATATGGAGAGAAGAAAAAAAATTTTTTTTAAATAAAAGAATGTTAGATAATAGTCCTTGCTGGTGTTGTTCAGTGGATTGAGTGCCGGTCGCAGGTTCAGTTCCCAGTCAGGGCACATGCCTGGGTTGCTGGCCAGGTCCCCTATTGGGTTAGGGAGTTTATGAGAGGTAACTGCCCATTGATGTTTCTCTCCCTCCCTTTCTCCTTCCCTTCCCCCTCTCTAAAAATAAATAAAATTAAGAAAAAAGAATGTTAGATAATAAATGTAGGTGGAATAACACAATTAGAAAATCAGCATTCTCACTCCAACATAACAATTAATGCAAACTAGGAGGATTAGTGAATACTGAAACCACTGGATGAAAGATTGTTGGGGAACAGGATATTTATGTGGCCTCAAAGTATCACCTCAAAGATTATTTGGGATAGAAGGAAAAGTGTACTTTTATGGGCACATCTGATGTTCAACACCTTAACTAAGTAATCAAATCCGAAAGTGGGATAATCTAACAATTATCTGCTTCCTGAAGTGATGTTTCCCATAGGCAGACCAAAGGTAAATGTCTGTCCCTTCCATATTGGGTTTATGACTATCAAAGCCAAAATTGCACCAAACAAAGTTAAACAGGCAAGAAAGAATTTATTCAAGGTTACTGCTGAGAGAGAGAGAGAGAGAGAGAGACAGACAGACAGACACGCGCACACACATACACGCAGAGAGACACAGAGAGACACATGCAGACAGGCCAGAACCCAGTCTGAATTCTGCTCTGCTGTGTTACGTGCCACTGAGTTGCCTCTGACTCCTGGAGACTCCGTGAATGAGTGATGCCCATCTACAGTGTCCTGTCCTCAGTAGCCCTGCTCACTCCTGAGACTCATGACCATGGATCCTTTAATGGAGTCCATCTATATCATATTTGCTCTTCCCCTTTCCTGCTGCCTCTATTTTTCCCAGCGTCGAAGGGCTGGAATGTTTACAGAGCTAGGATGGTGAGCGGGGAGGATCATAGGCCACCTGTGTTTGCTTATTGTCCTTACCCAAAGGGAACGTAAATCTTCTGTTTCTTCAGGACAGGATGTAGTTTTACACCTTGAAGCAGGGTGTCCATGAGAATTTAGGCTCCCATCCTCCCACAAAAACTAGAAGATAGGGGTGCTAGTATCTTTGATATTTACATTTCAAGGGCACTAGGGGCTTTCAGGTCCTTGAGAAAGCACTCAGTTGTAGGACTGCTGAGAAGCTTCTTCCCCCCACCTCCAAGGTGTACTTGTCATATAACTTTAATAAGAAGCCTGTTAGAGATTCACATCTCAAAGAAGCAGAGAAAGGATTTACAATGATGAGTCTTTTTTTTTCTTCTTTAGTAAATGCTCCAAGAAAGGGAGATCCATCTGAAGTTCAGTCATGCTGGGGAAATGTGAATGCCATTTGGGTCCTAAAAATGAGGGCTTGCAGAGGTTGGACTGGGAGGTGTGGGACCCGTGTCTCTCCCCCAGCCCACACTCACATTCCTGACTCAACCCTGAGCCACTCATGACTAGACAAGTTCTTTTCCTTTCGAAAATGAAGGAGCCCTCTCCTCCCTGTGCTCATGCGCCTCTTTTTTCCCACCGTAGTTCTGCCACATAGTGATTCTCCTCTCTTCCTTTCTTCCTGGACATTTCATCTGTCTGCCTCTCTCCTTGTTTTGGGGAGTAGGCCAGCTGTTGGCTCCCTTGCAGGTCTAATTCTTTATGGGCCTTTGACTCCTAGTGTCCCGCTAGGAAAGAGTAGGGCTGCACCCACGCAGTGTTGAAGAGTTTTCATCAAAGGTGATGACTGAAAAGCTATTTTCCGACTAATGCCAGAGGAGTAGCAGAATGAACTGGTGATGGGTGGGAGACAAGGAATCAGAAACCTGGGTCCCAGATTTACAACCTACTGTGTAGCTTTGAGTAAGCCTGTTAACTTCTCTAAGTTTCAGTGTTTACAAAATAAGAGTAACATAGAACTAACTATGAGAGAATTAAGTAAGGTAATGGATGTAAGTATTGAGATCACTGTTTCTTTGAAAAAATAAAAACAAAATGAAGTCTTTGCCTACTTAATATCGAGAGCTGCTTTGAGAGGATCTGAGGTGACATTTTTCTCAGGTAGAGCCTCTGATCCCTTCCGTCTTGTGCTAGATTGCCCCTCAAAAGCAGGTATGGTAGATTAGTGAAAAACTACACTTCCCAGCATTCCTTTCCCTGCATAATTCTAAGTCACTTGGGCCACAGGAGACATTTGGCAGGGGATGAGCAAGTGGAAGTGCAGCAGCAGCCATGCTGTTGATGCCCAGTCGGCACAGGGCACAAGGCGCTGCTACAGCCGGCAGCATCATGCGCTGTGCTGGATCGGTGCCTACCTCCAGCTCCTGCGGCATCTCTGCCTTCAGCTTCTCTGACTCTTGGGCCAGGCACGTGCTTAACTCTGTGACCAAGGGCGCCAGCCTTCCCTCCAGGACACTTCCATTGTCAAAGGGGCTTGGAGGCAGTGACAGTCTGCAGTGGGTACTAGTCTTTCCTACCCACCCTGATAGGTTCCTGTTTTTCTTTGCTTCCCCCACTTTACACCGGTCGTCTTTTCCTGATGGCCTGCCTGCAGGTTCAGGCTCCGGCACAGAGCAGGTGGAACAGCTTCACATTGACGATTTAACCTGCTCCACCAATTGTGTAAGTCAGCTTCCTGTGATTCATCTTTTAATACATTGAATCTCTCATGGTGTTTTCGCTTATTTGACTGAACCTTGTCAAATACAATAGGTATGAGTTTGATGAGAGCTAGCTGCATAGCTCAAGCTTGGCATCTGTCAGTTCCTGGGATAATTCGGTAGAAGATGACCCTTTCCTGGGGAATGAGAAGTGAGGATCTGGGCCTTGGCCTTCAAGTACTCCTGCCTTGTGGAGCATATACAATTTTTTCCTGTTTCTAGTTAGACTAATTCTAGGATGGTGTTTTCACTCCATCAGTGATGACAAGCTATAATGATAGCCTTTCCTAATGTGGTGACAAAATATCACGTAACTCTGCGAATGTTACTTTGGTAATTTCTAACACAGGTATTGAATAATTTTATACAATTTTCACATTTTAAACATAACACACAAAAATAGTAACTTTAAAAAGATAAGATATGCAGTATAAATTATAATAAAAGAATGTGAATAGAAATACAAGCACAGAGAGACAGCGGGATTATGGGAGGTACAAAGTGTAGAATAGGACCACTGCCTGGAGTTTAGATGAGCTCAGAACTCGCTAGTTATGTGATGCTGGGTGATTACCTGCCTCTGTCTGCCTCAGTTGCCTCGTCTATACTGGGGCATAGTTGGGGCTGTGTGGTAATGAGGTAATAAATGGGCGGTGCCTAGGGGAGTGCGTGGCACAATGTAGGCAGAAGCTTTCATTTGGTTGGACTGGATTTTCCCTTATAAAGTAGAAACTATTAATTTCCCCACTCAGTGAGGGCAGGGACCAGGTCTATCTACACACCAACCCTTCACTTGATCCATTTAAGGTGTATGTCGTGGCATTCCACCCAGATCCCCCTTCAGGATCCAGGTGCTTATTCCCACCCCTGCTGGGAGCCCTTCCAGCTGACAGCTGAGTTCCTTTCTAGGAATTGCCGTGGCCCAAGGGGAACTGCCATTGGTCAGCTGATCCAGTGACTGGCAGATGGGATACAGAGGGCGCGCTCCCTTGTTTCAGTGTGGGGCAACTCTGCAGAGCTCCATGTGGGGTCAGCGGGACTGGAGCCTCCATCCTTTCTGCACCACAGTTCAACCCCAGCTCTTCCCTCCCGAGGCCTGCTGCCCTCAGCTGTGCCCAGGTGCGGTTCCTGAACACGCTCCAGACAAACTCGTGCACGGACTCATCTCTAGACCTGGTAAAGGGTTACCAGGAGGGAACTTTGGGGGGTGATGAAAATGTTCATTATCTTGATTATGCCATTTTTCAAGTTCCTGGGCCCTCTGTCTTTTCCACGACTCCTGCCAACTTGATGTTATGTAACACTTTCCACATCTTCTTGAACTTTGCTCCAATAAAGCAAGCACCTCCTTCCCTCTGTCCCTTTGCATTTTTATGACATCATATGGAAAGACCACAAGTGCTCACCATTAGGGGCGGGTAGCTGTGAGAAACAGACAGGGAAAGCAGGAGCTGATGACCTCAGCCAGTGTAAGAAAATGGCCTGTTAAGGTTCCATTCACTCTCCAGCAGTGCCCACCATTTCACTGGCGAAAACGCACTTTCCTTGTTAGACAGACTTGTTTACAGTCACAGGAGACTGAGACGTGACAGGATTTCTAATCTAAGTCACTGTGCTGCTGGTTCATCGGCACTTCAGCCATCCACAGCTCCATACTGATCCATAAAGGAGTGTGTCATTTCTTCAAAGAAGAAATGACAGTGGCAATAGAGAAAAAGTGATCATTTGGCTATATTTTTTGCTAGAAGGCAGTCAAATCTGAATGACCTCTTTGGATGTTCTAAATAGGGAAATTGGAAAAGGATTTTCCTGGGGAGCTATAAACAGCCAGAGAAACCAGTGTAAGAAACCAGAAGCTAGTTGCTTTGCTTGGCCTCTTCTACTGCCCTGCTGGGTTTGAACCTGAGCCAGAGTTCAGATGTGAAAAGGGCGGCCTTGTGCCAGGAAGGAGGGCCTGAGAGCAATACACATTGTGATGTTGAGAACCTGATTGATCTGATAACAGCAGTAGTAGTGACAGCTAATCGGAATTAAATAAAAACTAAAACTCCAAACATTGGGTGCTGCTTTGTGGTCTTTCTTTATGCCAAGTTCATTACATTATCCATTTGAATCCTCACACAGTGCTTTGCATTCTAAGTGGGAGGAAACAGTGGCACAGAAAGGCTGTGTCACTTGCCTTAGGTCACAAGGCTGGTAAGTAATGGAGCTGGAGCCCCCATCTGGGTCTGCTTGACTCCGCAGTCTGTGCTGCTAAGGTTTTTTTGTTTTTTTTTTTTTCTTTCTCACTCATGGGAGAGGCCATTTACTGGGTCTCTTTCCAGGAGCTTGGCAACCTGTGAAAAACTCCATGAGAGCTGTACATACAGACTTTGAAGGGTGTTATTTTGCAGTTGATTTCTATTGTTATTGCCTTATAGTTAGAGAATTCAGTGTTTGGCATTGATGGATTGATTCAGACTTCTTTAATGGTCCAGAATGTGGTCAATTCTTGTGAATTCCTCTCTTGTGCTTAAAAAGAATGTGTTTATTCTATTTGTGGGAGATGTCTGTTGGATCAATATTGTTTATTTTCTTACTCAAATCTTTCATTGCCTGCTTGACCTATCAGTTTCCAGGAAAGATGTGTTGCAATGTCCTGTGGTGATTGTTGGTCAGTTTCTCCCCTCAGTTCTGTGTATTTTTCTTACCAGTTTGGGCCTGTGCATTTGTGTTTGTACCAGACCAGATGGTTATGTCTTCCTGGTTAATTTTTCTTTCCATCATTAAGCAAGACCCTATTTTATTTTTAAAGATGCATTTTGCCTAGTATAATTTAATATTAATAATACTCTATCATGTTTCTGTTAATGTTTTCTTTATCTTTCTTTACTAAATTTAAAAAATGGTATAAAAACAGATTTGTGTATGGGTGTGTGTTGTTGGGAGATGTTTGGTTTTGGTTCTGTGAATTAAGTTAATTCTGAAAGTTACGCAGGTCAAGGACAGCCATAACTCCAGGAAGTAAGAAGTGTGGTGGAAGGGGTGGCCTAGCACATACCAAGATTTATTTTAAGGCCGTAGAAGTAAAGTGAAGTATTAGTATATGGGTAGAAAACTAGGCCAATGGATATGAATTGAAAACCCATAGATAGACTTCACATACATGGAAAGCTTGATTTCAGACAAACTTGGAATTGCAAATCAGTGGAGGAAAGGAAGGGGTTATCAATAAATGATGCTAGGACCATTTACACATTAAAAATAAATAACTGGCCCCTGGCCAGGGAGCTCAGTTTTTTAGAGCATCATCCTGATATGCCAAGGTTGCAGCTTTGAATCCCTGGTTACGGCACATACGAGAATCAACCAATGAATGCATAAGTTAGTGGAACAACAAATTGATTTCTCTCTCTCTCTCTGTGTGTCTCTCTCTTTTTGTCCCTTTCCCCCTCCCTTCCTCTTACCTTCTGTCTCTCTCAAATCAATAAAACATTTAAAAAATATATAGTTGAATTTTTTCTAAAATGACAAAAAATTAAGATGAACATTCAAATCATAGAAGTTTATGAGACAATATCAGAGAATACAGGAGTGGGCAAAAGTAGGTTAAATTACCAGCCATCATTACCTAAAAGATAAATCATAAGTAAGGATATAAAATGATAACAACAATAATAAGACATAATACAAATAAGTAATACAATAATGAATAAATAAATAAAAATATAAGAATAAATTCTGTGTTTCATGTAATTAAACTGTAAACTCACTTGTGCTCATGCCTGTATATTACCACTTTAGGGTAGGAAATGATTTCTTAAAATGGTGGCAAAAATTCTAACTACAAAGGAAAGATTATTACATTTGACAGCAAAATTAAAAACTTTTGTTCACTAAAACTACCATAAAGTAAAAAACAACCAGAAAAATGAAAGGATATATTTGCAACACATGTTCTTGACAAAGAATTAGTATCTAGAACATGAAATAATTCTTTGCAAAAACTCAATAGAAAAATGGACAAAAGGTAAACTGATACATCACAGAAGAGGAACTGCAAATGGCCTACGAGTGTGACTGTGGTCAGCCTCGTTAGTAATCAAACAGCTGCAAATGAAAAGCCACCACAGTGAATTACCATTCTATACTCATCAGTCAGTAAAAATTAAAACATCTGAAAACATCACATTTTGTAAACAATTTACGATACCTAAAAACCCCAGCAATTTCTAGGCATAACTCTGAAGAAATGCTTGTTTCGGGGCACCAAGCCTTGTAGAAGACTTTTCAGAGCAGCGCTGCGTGTATTCACGAAGCCCATTGATAACCCACATCTGTAACTGGAGAACTGACACATTTTGGTGTAATTATACAGTTATACCTATTTCCCTGGGACGGGTATGCCCCAGGGGTCACAGTATCCCTGTAGTATGGAGCTGTGTCCCATGTGACTCTGTGTTCCTGAGTGTGCCTTAAACCCCAACTGCCAGCCCCCTAGAGGCTGTATCTGGTCCTCTACTTGTCTGACCCACCATGACACTAGCTCCCCTTTATAGTGCTTTGCCTGTTTATTCTTGACGTTGTAGGAATTGCCTTTTTTCTTTCACATCAAGGTTTGAATTTTACATTTTGTGAGGAATGTTTTATCAAGTATTTTTATAATATACTGTATAGCAAGAGGAGACCTTTCTGCATCACCAGTGTCACAAGAAGCCACTTCCTGTCCTCTGTATTGATTCTGCCTGTTTTGGGATTCAGTGCTTTATACTAAAATCATGTTGCCTTGCCCAAGCTCAGCTGTTGTGTCTGCAGGAGACAGAAATATGTTCTTCATGAAATCTTTTTAGAGTTTTCTTTTATTTATGTTTGTTCCTCTTACTCAGAAAGGACATTGTTTCCTCTCTCTTGTAGATCTACCTCTGTTATTTCCACACCAGTCTGTATGATGACTTGCCATGATAAAAGCATTTTAAAAATTCTTTTCTTATATCAGCTAACCTGGGTCATCTAAAAAGTCATTTTCAGCTCTTCTAAAGGGCTGAGTGTAGACCTGTGAGAGGAGACCAGGAGTGACAACAGTGGTATTTCAAGCTACCCGTGCAAAGCCAAGGTCTGAGAGTGCTGTCATGAGCTTGGACGCTTGCCCTGCCCTTTCCTTCCCGCTTCCCACCCCTCCCCTCTCTCCGCATCCCTTCCACCTTTCTCCTCCACCCTTCTTGTTCTGCTTTTTACATTAATATTTTTAGTATACTCTAAAACTCTTAGAACAAGCTAGACCATAGAATACATTTACCTGAGAATTACATACATTAAGGTAGTCTGGGGAAGCTTTTTTTTTTTGACAACATCTTTGATAGGATAAGTTGCATTTGGTGTGCCAGGGTGCCAAAATGCCCACATTTTCATACACCCAGTCTCTCCTTTTTTCTCCAACCTATCTTTTTTCATGGAACACAAGAATCTGCTTGAAGTGTCTCCCATTAGTAGAAATTCTTATGGTACTTGCATGACCCAAAAATCAAAGGTTTCAGACACTTTCCTTTGTCTCTGTTTGTCTGGTTCCAGCCTTTGGTCCAGGAAGGCTAAAAAGGAAAATTTATCAGATTGGCTGTTAGTAAGTTATAAGCTGCCTTATCTTTAATACCTTTGGGTTATGCAAACCATTACCTCATTGTAAGCTCCAGATTAGACATTCCTCATCTGATATTAACAAATTCATAAAGCTAAATGAACTATAAGCTAAAGAAATATAAATAAAATTACAACAAGGCACATAATAAATTTTCTCCGGATCAGTAATAAAAAGGCAAACTTAAGAGCAGTCAGAGGAGGATGAGGCATCGTGTACAGAAAAGTGGAGACAGAAATGCAAGAAAATCTCTCATTAGGGAGAATACAAGTGAGAGGAGCGTGGAACAGCATCTTTAAAGTTCTGAAAGAAAAATACTGTGAATCTCGGGTTTCTGTACCTGAGGGGAATGAATCATATGTCCATCCAGAGACTTGTGTGTAAATGTTCAGTGCAGCTTTATTTGGGGTAGTCTCAAACTGGAAACCACTGGAGTGTCTCTCAGCAGGCCAGAGGGTGAATATACTATGCTGTATTCATTCAATGGACTATTATTCAGCAATAAAAATAATGAACTATGGATACACACTATGATGACTCTCAAAATAATTCTACTGAATGAAGAGGGTCACACAAAATAGAGTATGATTCCACTTATCTAAAGTTTAGGAAATTTAGATAATTTAGATAAGTGGAATCTTGTGTATAATGATAGAAATCAAATCAGTGTTTGGTTGCCTGAATTCATATGAGGGGGTATAACAGGGAGGGGCAGGAGAGAAGGATGACAAAGATGTGTGAGGCACATTTGAGTGCGATGGATGCATATTCATTATCTTGAGTGTGATGGTGGCTTCGTGGATGTATACTTATATCAAAATTTATGAAATTGTATACTTGATTATATATATAGTTTATCAGATGTCAATCATGAGTCAGTAAATGTGTGGAAAAACCCCTGAGAGATGATGTTCATCCTCACTGTCTACATGAGGAAATCGATATTCAGATGTTATTGTACTTAGTGCACACAGGGAAAAAAATCTGGCTTATTTACTTTATGTATTTTGGCTTAATCCTTATAAAAGTTCACACAGATATATTTTACTTTGTCTCATTTTGCAAAAGAGAAAAATGAGGTGGATGGAATATAAGTTGCTTGCCTGTGGTCACATAGTCACACAGGTGAAGCTGGGCTCTGAACTCATATCTCTCTGCTTCCAAAGGATGCGCCTTCTTACTGCTGAGCATCTTGACGTGTTTGGGCTCCAGATACGATTTAGTAGTCCGTATACTCTAACTCTCTTTGAGAGTTGCCCTCCCGAAGAAATACCTCTGGCTTTGTCCAGTGGAGCACATCTGAATACCCTCAACACACTGTGGATGATGCTGTGTGTGCAAGGCACTCTCATTTGGTGTTCCTGAGATTGTGAGACATTCCCCACAGCCTCAGACACTTCCAGCCTTCCCCTGTCATTCAGTAAAGCATTTTAGAATATGGGTCAGTAAGAGAGAGGCCTTGTTAATTTAACTTCATAAAAGCAATTAATTTATAAACTTTACTAATTAAAAATAGTCAGCATTTATTGAGTATCAGACATTCTCTGAGCACTTTACATATACTGTCCTATTTAATCCTCCAAATGCTTAGGAGGCAAGAATCAACATTATGAAAAAAATGAGGAAACTGAAGCTCAAAGCGGTTGTCACTTTCCAAGGTCCTACAGCAAATCAGTGGAAAAGCCAGGAATAAAAATAAGTCAAATTCCAGAATGCGCTTATCATCTGTACTAAATTGTCCTCTAGTATTTTAACTCTCACCTAGGTTAGTTCTGGTGTTAAATGACTTGAAACCTATCTGACAGTAGATCATGACAGCCCATGGTGCTTGATCCCTACCGTTGGAGGAACTCGGCAGACCCAAAGCCCCCGAAAACCACCAAATGGGACCCCGCAAACCCAGCACCATCCTGCTGGCTTCTTAGGAGGATGACGTCTGGAACACAGGTTTGATGAAGAAGAGCTAGCACAGCCAGGGAGGTGAAACAGCAGCGGCCCCTGTGGGGTTACTGGTTTTATCAGCGTTAGGGTGGGGTCAGGGAGCAGAGCAGATGGGCGTCCTCTCTGAAAGTGCAGGAAATGATGCTGACACCACTGCTGTCTTCTGTGCGCATCCTCCAAAGTGAGCAGGTCCGGTTCCTCAAACTGGAGAAAGGCTAGGAGGGCCCCAACTCCTCTCTCAGAATGACAGCACCCAGCTTTCGCTCCCTGCTGCTTATACAGTGGAGTTAAACTCAATTTCTAGAACGTTAAAAAACCCCACCACAATTAATAATGAATTTATGGTCATCACATATTGAAAATATAAGACAACAAGCCTGGAGTCATCAGGACATTAAGGGTTAATTAGCAGATGAATAATAGGAAATGGCCTTTTTGAAACTTTTGGGAGCAGTCTGGAAAATGAGCAGCAAACACATAGGCACAGATCGTCTGCTTAGACTGCCCATATAGGTACCCTGAGAAGGACATTTCGATCAATTGATGTGCTGACTCTCTTTTTTGTAGGTTTCCTCGTAATCATTCCAGAACCTTCCATAGACATTTTGCTTTTAACTGTTGATGTCATTACCAGATGACTATATCTGGCTCCTCCTAGATGCCAGGTGCCGGGCTAGGTGCTGTGGGCCAGCCATGAGTGGAGGGGTGGGGACACAGGCATGGAAGAGGGCGCAGAAACAGTTCAGCACGGCCGGTTTAATGGCAGCGGGGATCCGTGTCCAGGCGCCAAATGATTAATTGCCGAGTGAGTTATGCTGACAGCCGGTGCTCTAGGGGTTCAGAAGAGGAAGGCAGCGGCTGTCAGGGGAGGGTTACAGAGGACGGGAGTTCATGAGGGGCTGGGTCACAGGGGGCTTTGTGCACTTGCAGGCCAAGGAGACACATGGAGGGAAGGAAAATTTAGGGGAGGTTGTAAAATAAACATCATCAACAATAAAAATAGAGCAATGACAGTGAACGTTGATTGAATGTACCATTTTGCCAAACACGGAGCTAAGCACGTAATAATCATAATGTCAGTGAATTCTCACAAAACCTTATGAGGAAATGAGGCCTCTGCTAGCCTGCGCAGCAGTTCTGGGGAACAACAAAGTGGAGCCCCCCCGGCAGACATAGCTATGGGAACATGGCCCCGAGCTGCTGCATGCCTGTGTGGTGCGCCACTGCGAACTGTACGTGGTGGTCCAGCCACAGCGCTCGCAAAGTGTGGGCCGTGGACCGGGCTCTGTGTTGTAAGTGCTTTACACGTGCGTGAGCTTTCTTAATCCTCATAACTGCCCTGCGATAAGAGCTGTTCATCTGCTCATTCTCTGTGATTCCACTTTGCAGAGGAAGATGCTGGTAAAGAATGAAATTGTGGAGGGGCTTTACCTTGTTTGGTAGAATTTGGGGATTTTTACCCCAGACACTCTGTGAATCCCTGGCAAAGCTGTCCCAGTTGCCCAGGCCACCAAAACCTGGCCAGGACAGGCTCCCTCCCACACATACCATATTCTCTCTGAGAGCACATTTCGTCCTCCACCCTGCCCCTCCTCTCTGGAGTCCACCCTCCAGTCCCCCGTCTCTCCATCACAGTCACCGGTCTCAACTGGCTCCGCCACTTCAGAAAGGGAGCTCTCTGGTCACCAAGCACAGGAGCTCCTCAAAGGCAAGGGCAGGCTCAGTGTGCTGGCCCCCATAGCACTCACAAACCTTCAGATGCAGCAGCAGTTGTGTGGATGTTCCCCTAGGAGGAAGTCCCCTTCTCCTTTCCTTTACTCAGTTTAAAGAGCTCAGCAGCTTTGCTGACCTGCCTTCCAGTACGCATAGCAGCACCGTGTGTCCCTGCTCTACTCTCGTCCATCAGCATCAGTGCCTTCAGATCCTCACCTGCTCTCTGATGCTCTCTGTCTTTGTGTGTTGCTTCTTGGCTGCTGCTTATCTCCCGCTGCTGGCTGCTTGGCCACGGGATGCAGTGGACTCCAACAAAACTGCAGAGCTGTACTTTTGTATCCTGGTTTGAATCGTTGCTGGTTATCGGTTGCTTTTTATATCCCACTCCTTGAGACAGGAGGGATGAGATTGTGGTTCCTCTCTTCCAGGCTGGCTCCACTAATCGAATCACCCACGGAACAGGGGCCTCGCCACCTCTTGTGCTAGACGAGGCTGTTGTTCAGCTGGTCCACGCCTGTCTGACCACACTTGGGGTTACAACATTGAAATATTTCTGTGTTGTTTGGTCAGTTCCCATTGCTCCAAGCCCTTGGTGGGCTCCCCTGCCACCCTGCTTGCCCTGGCCTGCACCCTGGGGTCTCCTAGTTTTCCCCCAGTCCAGAACTGAAGGGTTAGCACTCAGGGAAGGAGGGCTTTCAGACTGGCTGTGGTTCAGCCTGTGCTGCACAGGCTGTTCAGTTCTTCGAATCTCACTCTTGCTTCCCGGACAAGGAAGGCCCTGCCTGCCTTCTAACACCAGTCTCATGGATGAAGTAGGATTATTTGTACTAGAGGAAAAAGCTTCTGTTTCAGGTAAAATGGGAGCTGTTGTTTATTAAGCACTCACTCTTTACCAGTCCTGTGCTGAGTACTTTACCTGAAACATTTTCTCACCAAAGCCTGTATCAGGCCCTAATGGTACTATACCCATTTCGTGCTTGAGGAGAAAAAAGGGCTCATACAGGTTGAGAACTTGCCACAACTGGCAAGTGGCAAAACTAGGATTTGAGCCTGGGTTTGTCAAGCTGCCAAGCCCATAGGCTTTGAACATAGTCCCCATTTCAGCCAACCCCCGTCTGCTGGACACAAGGTATGCCTCGGGGAAGACCTCCTTCAGTCACAGTGCGTGGGGCTGCTGGGTTCCGAGGGGCACACTGGGGCTTGGTGAAGACACTCCGGCCACCCCTCACCAGGGTTTGGTAAAGAGATCCCCCTCACTCTCTCCTGAGTCACATCATTCCATCCATTTGGAGATCCTGCGTGTTGTGAATTCTCTAAAATGGCACCCGGTGAATTATGCCTCCTTGTGTTTGTACAATTCTTTGCCTTGTGGGGTCTGTTCCCCCTGCTTGAATCTGGACTGACTCTCTGACTTGTTTTGACTAAGAGAATGGAATTCTGCAACTTTTTAGCTCAGGCCTTAAGAGGCCTTGTAGTTTCTGCTTTTGCTTTCAAAACCTGGCTACCATGTAAAGAAATCCAGGCCATTTTGCTCCAGAGGGGCCACTAGGAGAGGGAGGTCCCCTGGAGGAGAATGGAGGCAGCCCCACCCACTGCCAGCACCGAGCTCCCAGATGTGTGGATGAGGCTGCCTTGGACCTCTGTTGCCAGCTGAGTTGTGCCAGCTGAGGACAAGCCGTCCTAACTGAGCCCAGCCAAGCCACTTTGTGAGTGATAAAGTGGCAGCTGTTTTAAGCCACTGAGTCTTAGAGCAGTGTGTGATGAAGTGGTAGATAAGGGACACAGTATATAAAAGGAGAGGAAAATTATATTCAAAGCAAGGCCTAAAGTGATTCATAATTGTTAATAACTCTTTATAAATATAGACTGACTTAACAACTTCACTCTTTGTTCTTGGCTGAGAGTTAAATAACGTGTTACACAGAGAAATTTTAATAAACACAAAGGAAACCCTTCTTCTAAGGAAATTATTATTAAAACAAAACATTTGAAACCAACATCTCCCCAAAGTCAACAGCTAAGCCAGAATAAAAGATGTCCTTGAGAAAATATACATGATTTTATTTATTTACATGTATTCTTGAAAATCACCTGATTTGTAACTCTGTTAATGGAGTTTCAAGATGAAAACAAATGTGAGACCCTTCTCCACTGCCTTCTGTGCACAGGCAGTTGGACATATCATAGATCATCGTATGTGTGCATCATGCATGTATCACCTTTAAGTCAACAAGCACTTACTGAGCACCTACTATAAGTAAAGGTAGGAGTATATCTGTATAAGCAGAGAGTCTGAGTAAATCAGATCTATGCAAATTCTGAAAAGACTTCAAAACATATGTATTGAATATTTACCTTCTTCAAAACTAATAAACAGTTTTAATGTTCTCTGGCCTCAACTCTGGAGTACCAGTTATTTAGCAGAGGTCCATAAATGCTTGTTGGATCAGCAAATTAATAAACAATTAGAGAAGCTAAACAAAGGGGACCTAAAGGAAGGGGAATGAGAAGTATCCAAGAGGCTATAGGAGGAGTAGAGTCATCTAATAATCAGCCTCCGGGTGATGGGAGTTGGCTGAGCCTTCCTCAGCCAGCAAAGTTGGTCCCTACCAGGAAGAGCTTCCATAGCTTAGGGCCTTCAGACATCAGGCTGGAGGGAGGCTGAGCTCAGATGGATATAGCAGTGTGAAAATTAAGCATGACTCCGAGCTGCGTTCTAGTGTGTGGTATGCAGTCCTGGCTTCTGTCCTGGACAGACTGTATTGTGGTTGTGTGTTCAGTCAAAACCCATTTCTAGGAGGACAAAATCAGAGGGACACAGAAGTGATGGTGAGCTTCTGGAAGATTCCCAGGAATATCCCATGGTATAAAAGGATTAGAGGAATCTAGGATGTTTAGTGTTTTAAAAAATGCTCATGGTAGATTTGAGGATTATCTTCATCATTCAAGCTGCTTCCATGTGGAAGGGATCCACCTTGTTCTGCCTGACCTCAGAGGGCAGAGGGAGGACCAGCAAGCAGAAGTCACCTCTCCAGAGGGTACATAAATGCAGCAGTAAGTGGGGAAGAAAGAGGGTCAGATTCCCTGGTGGACAGTGGTTTGGAGAGATGCACTTCCTTTTAACTGTCTTATGGCCCAAAAGAGTATGGCTTTACAGTAGGTTCAAAGGATAAAGTTGTCTGAGGGGCCAGGAGACACCCTGACCAAAGGCATTAAGAGCAGGGATTCTGGAGCCAGATGGCCTGGGTTAGGATCCCAGCTTTGCAGCCTACTGTTGTGTTAACAAGTGACTTAGCCTCTCCTTGACCCCATTTCCTTCTCTACAAATGGGAATAATAATAGAACCTACCATATTGGATTGTTTGAGGATTATGTGAGTTAATATTTGTAATCACGTGAACAGTGTTTGTACCTGGTGAGCACTATAGGAGTCCTAGCTGTTATTTTCTTTCTTTTGCAAGAGGGACAGGAAGCAGATGCCTCCTATCCAAGTGACATTCTCCTTCTGCATGAAGTTTTACAGCGCACAAAGCCCTTTCACAGGTGTCAACTGATTTGGTACTCACAGCAACTGTGTGCGGTAGACAGAGTTGATGTTATTATTCCCAGGAGAGAGATGAGGAAACAGGGTCAGGGTCATAAGTGTCTGAGCAAGTGAGGAAGGAGAGAGTTCTGGCTTGAGTTCAAAGCTTTCATCTAAGTCCAGCGGTCATTCCTCCCCAGTTTCCAATGTGGCAATACAGCTGGACAGCAGTAGCTTTAGGATGAATCTGAATAAATGACTCCACTTGATATTAGAGAGCACAGTCAACATTATACTCGAGTCACAATCTCATGAAGAATGCACTTGTGATTTACGTTGCAAATATTTTCCCTTTAAAAGTAAATGATTAACTCATAAAAGAGGTTACCTCCTGGCACTCATTTTTCTTTTGCTACAAAATTTCATGCCATGTATTTTAACTGTGTTGATTGAAAGTCAAATTATGAGCCTCAGGGAAAATGCAGTATGAGATTTCCAAGAGCCTTCCTGAAATTATTACCAGTTTCCTCATATTAACTTCCATGAATTTATCTCAGCACAAGAGTTGATAATACAAAACACGAAATGAAATCATATGTTTCCCAGTTTTTCACTTGCAGGTCTAATGAGGTCAGGAAAGATGCTCATTTTCTCTAACCTCCTATGTTGTCTATACCTGGACTGATAAGCCTTTGAGATTTGTGGATATTCTGTGGGGAAAGAGAGTCCTCCCATTTTCCAGCAAAAACATTAAGCCCCAAGCTCTGGGAGTCTTGTTTCCTGAAAGATTCCACATTCTCATTTCTAAGATGAAATTAAGCAAGATAATGTATGTAAAATGTCTAACGGTGTCTGACTCATAGCAACTGCTTAGTAAGCGCTGGGAATAAAGGCGCGCAGAAGACTCAAGATCATCCATTCTGCTGGCTTTGCCATGTAGTACAGGGAGCTCTGCTCCCTTTGTGTTGCTTATTTCTACTCTGCTTAATAGTCCAGTATATTGTTTATTTCTTGAAATTCCAACACAATGAACACAAATCAATGACTTATTTGATCATTCAGCTAAAATTCATTATGCACAGTGTGAGTAAAAGAAATGCAAAATTGCTTTCATAGAGTTCAGTCTGGGGGAGAGTCAGACACGTTTTAAGAGGTAGTGATACTGTTTTGAGATATTTACTGCTTGTTTGTTTTGTTCTGGGGCACTTTCCTTATTCAAACTAGACCTCGAGGTGTTCTTGGCTTCAGGGAAGGGATTTTACAGCAGAACACACAAAATAGGAGTCAGGTCTTAGTTTTTGAGTTTCAAAATATGTCAAGACACAAGCAATAATTTGAAAGAAAATAATTTTTGCTTCCCCAAACTTAGGAATTCTGGGCTCCAAAAATCTTTGTCTTGAAGAGACTCAGGGTCTAGAAAATATTAGACCAGTCAGCCTTTGGGATTCTTTGTTTTTCTTGCTCCATAAAAAATCAAAGAATTTCTGGGTGAAAGGAGAAGTGGAGGGAATGCAATGGAAATGGACACTGGTTCTGTCCCCTGAGAAGGGGTCCCACGCTGTGCAGGGGTGAGTTCTAGGGAAGATAGATCAGGGAATTGACAGTGTACCTGTGTAGGTTTGGGGGCAACTTGGAGGGAGGATATTGGTACTTAATCTCTGGATGGAGCTTGGGAGGATAAAACTGCTTGTGTTGCCGTTTCTTTATCCTGACACGTAGGGTCAATGGAGATGGGTATGTGTAGTGTGTAGGGCAGGTGGCCTTGTGGAGGCTTCCTTGAGCTCAGCATTGTGTGCATGGGGAACAGCAGCTGTTTGTGACATGCACTAGCGGACTCCTCCCTATTTTGGAGGACTGGTCTGGCATATCATAGCTGCACATGGCCACCACCAACGGGGTGGATTGTGGGACTGAGCAAGACCATCCAATCTTAAAACATACGGAGCAAAGGGGTTGGTTGTCATGGATACTCATGCTGTACCTTGTCTCAGTAGCCCCGGGAAGGCCCTAGGCAGAAACTTGCAGTGTGGAGCAGCTTAAAGAAGAGTAGAAGAGGCTACAGCATAGGCCAGGAGTGTGCATTACAAAGCAGAGGGTATGAGGTGTCCTAGGGACACACCTCTCAGCCCAAGCTCACAGCAAGGTGCCTGTGCCCTGAGGAGGCCATTCTGGTGATAGGCAAAACCACTTAGGAAGAGAGGCAGGCTCGTTACAGAGCAGCAAGATCTTAGCTGATTGCTGAGCTTGCAAAGCTGCTAATGTTCTCCAGGAGAAGCTTTGATATAGTCTTTCACCTTGGAACAGACTCATTTATTTATGTAAATTATCTCCAAAACATTATTTGCATTAGACAGTCCATGCTTTGGTTAAATGTTCTCCAAAGAATTCTTGGGCAGTTTAGACTTGGCCAGGAAGACATTGTGCAGGGGTGGGGTTGTGGCAGAGAGAATATAAGTTGCTTCCAGGAGTGTCCAACCTTTTGGCATCTCTGGGCCACGCTGGAAGATGAAGACTTGACCAGGGCTATACATTAAATACATTGCAACATGTAATCACAAAAAGTCTCACAATGTTTTAAGTACATTTATGATTTTGTGTTGGGACACATTCATAGACATCCTGAACCGCATATAGCCTGTGGGCTGTAGCTTAGACACCCCTGGTAGAAGTTGGATCAACAGAGCTAAGGAGGAAATGGCCTTGTGGGTACTTCAGTCCAGGTCTCATGGAGTGGGGAAAGAGTCTCTGGAATGAGACAACCTGGGCCCTCTCTCCTGCTCTGTCACTTGCTAGCTGAGGGGCCTTGGGCAAGTCACTTCTCATTTCTGGGTCTGAGTTTCACATTTGTAAGATGGGTTTACTCATAATGTTTTAGGGTTGCTGTGGAGAGCATACGAGGTGTGTGGAAATTGCTCAGAGTAGCTCCCTGCACACTGTCACCCCTTTAATTCATGTTAGTTTCCATTTCCATGTGTAATAACCACCACGTTCATTGTCACACATGCTGTTCTAATTGACCTGCAGACATGGCTGTGTTGTTAGGTTGGGTAATCACCTTGACCTCTCTCCTGCCTGAGCCTCTCCTCTGAGTTGTTTTCACAGTCACCGGTAGTGCTTCTTTCCTGGGGAAGGAGGATGGGCCAGAGGCGAACAGGCTCTGGGGACCTAAGGTTTTCTTTGGGTTACTTGGCAATGAAGCGAGGTGTGCTTTCCCAGGGAGGCGCTCTCCTGAGTAATTAGTAGGGAGGCTGGAAGGGAGCAGATGATTTCAGTGGCTGATTGCTGTGTGGGCACTGGGGCTTCTGCTGATGAGCAGGTGGTGGAGTCCAACCTAAGTAAGATCCCACCTCTCAGGAGCCGGATTGAGCCTGGCCAGCCCACCACGATGCCTCTCCTTGGACGAACTGCAGCTCCTGGAAGTTCTTCCAAGACTGGCCCCAAATGTCCAAGAGACTTTGGTAGGGAGGCAGGTCTTAGACAAACTCTTGGAGGCGTAGTTATCTAGCACTTGGTTTGGGGAGTGAGGATGGCAGAAGAGCACGGAGAGTAGGCTTTGGAACCAGACAGACCTGGACGTTTAGACAGACGTTGCCATGTGTCAGCCACGTGATCCAGGTGGGTTACTTTCCTTTCTGAGCCTCAATTCCCCTGGCCATAAATCAGAGATAATTTTAAATTGCCTGCTTTCCTTTTTTTAAAAAAAGGATTTTATTTATTTATTTTTAGAGCAAGGGGAAGGGAAGGAGAAAGAGGGGAGAGAAACATGGGCAAGACTTTGAGTTTGAAGGGGGGTAGGATTGAGGGTGGGAGGTGGGGACGACTGGAGTTGGGGGCATTGATGGGGAGAAAATGGAGACAACTATACTTAAACAGCAATTAAAAAAAGAGGAGAAAAATATCTCAACAAACAAACAATAAATAAATCCCTTAAATTAGTTCAATGGAAAGAAAAAAAAAGAAATGCATGTAAGAGAAACATTGATTGGTTGCCTATCATACACCCACAAACTGGGGACCTGGCCTGCAACCCATGCATATGCTCTGACTGGGAATTGAACCTGTGACTTTCTAGTTTGTAGGCCAGTGCTCAATACACTGAGCCACAGCAGCCAGGGCATAAATTACCTGCCTTCTAGAAGTGTTGTGAGAATAGAATTTGGCACAAAGTAAGTACAAATTAAGTGGTAGTGACAATGATACAGTAATTTACCAAGTATTTATGTGATGCTTACTGTGTACCAGGCAATATTCTAAGTATTTTGCAGGTATTCCCTTGTTTAATATTCTTAACAACCTTATCAGGTAGGTAATATTGTTATCTTTGTTTTTCATCAGAAGATTCTCACTGAGGGACAGAGAGGTGAAATGACTTGCTAGTCAATGGATTCAATCCCAGGCAGTCTGGCTCTGTATGTCTCTGCAACCTCCTCATTATAATGATGTTCCCTAAAGAACAGTGCAAAGGGCCGTGAAGGTATAAATATGGACTACAGTCCCACCCCAACCAATATTTTGCTAGCACTTACTGTAGTGAGGTTCTGTGTTCCTTTAGTGACAGAATTAACCTACATTTCTAGTAATCAGAAAAATGGTCCCTTGCAGACCTGAGTACCACTACCCACCCCTGATTTCCCTTTAAGAAGCTAATTTTTCCATTGGGGGTGTTGAGGCAGCAACAGATGGCTGTGAAGCTGCACGGTTGCACTGGCTGCTGGGCTGTCCGGCTGCCAGGCTGTGGACACGGGGCCATGGTGGGCAGGCAGTCATGAACCCTCCTGTTTAAGATGGGCTGGCCTCTGTAGCCACCCCTGGAACTGGGGGAATCTAAGGTGGAGAGAATACTTGACTAGCAGGCTCCCCGAAGAGCTGGAAGGCTGAAATATTATTCTAGGAAGATGTTACCAAGTTTAGCAAGAAGCAGATGATGCTAATACAGAAAGTTATATCAAGATGTACAGAATTGGAGAAAGGAATGGAAGAACTGAAAGCAAACACCTGCTAGTGGAGGAACTGATGATAGTAAGATTTCAGTGACGCCATTCTGCAGGGAAGGCGTGAGGCCTCCTTTTTGGCAGCACATCGTCTCCTGGATCTCCTCCACCATCCGAGCACGTGCATGTACGTACTGGAGGAACAGGACCCAGATCCATTAAACCGGGGCCAGCTTGCCTGGGGTCCTTTTCACTCCTGGGAAACCCCTTCAAGATACTTTACCAGCTTCGCTACAACTAGGAAGCTTATCATGATTATATGGTCATCTGAAAGGTATTACTGCTCAATTCAGGTGTATGGGAGAGAGACAGTTTTCTGAAAAATGAAAAATTAAACATGGGCAGGTTTTAAATTGGTTGAAAGAAGTTGAACTGAAAAGCCATATATGATTTCATTTATCTGATGTTTTAAAAAGACAAACTAGGGATGGAGAACAGATTGATGGTTGACAGAGTGAAGGGATGGGTGTAATTATAAAGGGAGCTTTTTAAAAAAATTGTTGTTCAAGTGCAGTTTTCTGCCTTTTCCCTCCACCCCTCCTCACCACCCCAGCCCTCCCTCCCTCTCTCCCCTTGTTTCCACCCCTCCTTGTCATGTGTCCTTATAATTGTTCCTGCAAGCCCTTCACCCTTTTCCTCCATTATCCCCTCCCCTCTCCCCTCTGGTCACTGTCAGCCTGTTCTCAATTTCAGTGTCTTTGGCTATACTTTGATTGCTTGTTTGTTTTGTTGATTAGGTTCCTGTTAATGGTGAGATCATACAGTATTTGTGCCTCACTGCCTGGCTTATTTCACTTAGCACAATGCTCTCCAGTTCCATCCATGCTGTCACAAAGGGTAGGAGCTCCTTCTTTCATAAAAGGAGCTTTTTGAGTGATAGAATATTTATGTCTCTGATTGTGGTGGTAGCTACATGAGAAATGAGTTAAAATTCATGGAATATTACCATCCCCACTCAAGCAGTCAGTTTTATTGTATAATAATTTTAAAAATAAGTAAAAGCCTTTTTAGATGAAAAAAAGAAGCTAGTTTTTCTTAAGTAGTTCAGAAAGTAGAACACCATGGTCTTGGTTTGTACATTTCACTTTGTTTTCAAGCTCATTTGCTGGTAGGTTGGATGGATGCAGCCCTAGAGGTTCCCCTCCCCTATAGTTAGAGTGCTTCCAGCTCTGGAACCTTGACAAATCCCCAGTCTGCTGGACAAACCCTGCTTTGGTTCTGGTGACCAAGTGTCTGCTTTGTTCTTGAGCTCAGTACCCATCTCTGTGGCTGTACACCTCCCTGTACCTGCGCTATCCTCATCACGGTCTTTAGCAGAGCAGTTTGGAATTATCTGCTTATGTGAGTGAAATGAGGTGGAGAAATTCTTGCAAGAAAGCTATCGCATGAAGAAACAACTGCTCTGCTCCTCTGTGGGCTGAGAGGAAGACAGGGCTAGGGAGGACTGGACCCCACCCAGCCTTCCTTAACTGGCCCCAGAGGAGGCTTCCTTCCAGCAGCCACTTTCAGTGGAGGAATAGTGTCACCTGTTCACGGATGAGCGAAGGAAGACGATGTCTTGTAGGTAGGGAGCAGGGAAGCCTTGTGGAGGGAGCTGAGTGGGAGGATGGCCCCAGGGGCTCAGGCACATTGAGGTTCAGAGAGATTTGGAAATGAAATGAGAAAAAAAGGAGATTAAAAAAAAAAAAGTGTGGTGAACTAGATCTCCTTGGATATTGTTTGAGAGAGAGAAATAGAAATTAGACTTGCATTTCAGTTACTTTTAGTTTTTGGACTGACTTCTTTCAATTAACCACTTAATCAAGAAAGGGATCCATGGGGATCCGTGGGCTTTATTTTCATCACTTGCTTGTCTTTTCCATTACATTGTGGACTTGAGGGCAGGAGTTGTGTCTTACCTATCTCCATGTTCTTGGTGGGCAGCCTGGGGCCCAGCACCGGGCAGGGTACACTTGTAGTGGGCTGAGTGAGGGCTACCAGCTCATTCTGTTTCATTTGCATTTTCCTGAATTAGTACAGAAAGCTCCATGTTCCTGGAAGCCCTGAATTCCAGGCACACTGAAGCAGTTGACTCCCCAGATGGAATCCACAAAAACCGAACTCTAGGACTGATTGCTGTCTTGCCCTTAGCTATCAAGAACTTGACAAAGTGGAATGCCTAGTGGAGACCCAGACCCCAGTCATCAGACCTTCCAGCCCGAGGTCTCTTGGTGGCTGCACCAGGGAGAATGCTGTCTTTTTCCTGCATGACTTCCTCGCATTGGGTGTAAAGGTATAGCCCAGCCGCCTGGCCCAGCCTGATGCGTCTCTTTTAAGGCCCTTGGTGTGTCACACAGAGCCCAGCAGCTGCTGGGTGCTCATCACTGCCTTCTCAACTATGAGCTAGTGGTCTACAAGAATAATCCTCTCATTCCAGGGTGGAGCGGAACTGCCTCCATCTCAGAGTAGCACAAACAACTTCTTTTTGGTATCAGGGTATTAAGGAAAAAGAAGCTTTCTTAATTTAACATTAAAGATTTTATTGAATGTCCACCAAATCCCAGAACCTCACAGAATTTTTTTTTTAAGTTGTTTAAATCCACTCCCTTTCTGTCACTTCTGGGCCTTGGAATACACTGTTTCCTTTGCCTGGCATTTCTTTATCCTTTTCTTCACCTACTGAACTGCTCCTTTGCTTAAACGACTCCCTCCAGGCAGCTCTCCTTAACTGCCTCTTCCATTAAGACCTTACCTCCTGCCACGTGCTCCCCCAGAATCCAGGGTTTAAAGGTCATGGCCTGTACACACATGCTCGCCCTGTGCTGTGAGTCCCTGAGGACCTGGCTTTCCTACAAGTCTGTTCAGCCAAGTGGGTAGTGAAAGGAGTCCCATGTGAGTGACAGCATACACTTTGGAGCCTGTCAGCTCTCAGAAAAGTCTGTCGAGTCATCTGGAAATGAGTATGCCAAAGATGGTTATGATTTGGACAGAAGCCTTGGCTGAGCATGTGCTACGAATGGATCACAGAGATGTGAAAGAGAACGGCCGATTTATCAGAGGGAGTTTAGGGCCCCAGGAATCTGATTATTAGCAGATACAGGACTAAAAGCGCCCTTGGTGTCTTGTCTTTAGCTGGTCCACTATCATTCTTTCATTTTTATGGTGATGGAAGAAGGAAGTCTTGCTTTTGGTGTCTCTTGCCATATAAACATGCTGTTTTTTTACATTTTGAGGCAAAAGCTAGAAAGGGGTTAGGCAGTCCACAAGCTGCCAAGCGAAGTCCTGGGTGGTGGGAGGAGGGGGGCTATCACATAGGCCTTTGTGCATGAACGAAAACTGCAGGAAAAGCCAGAAGCCCGGGTCTTAGACCTGGCTCTGTACCATCCCATCTTTGACCTTGAGTAGTCTTGTCTGTTTGTGCTAATGACATTCATTGTGTGTGCTAGTCATCTCACATGTTTATTTCATTAGTATATCTATACAAATATTTTGAATAGTAATTCTCCCCACTTTATGGATTGTGAACCTGTGATTCAGTGACTCCCCAACCAGGGTTTTTACCCATTGCACACCAGTAGTATGAGAAGATGGGGTTCAAACCCAAGTCCATTTGCTTCTTTGGCTGAGCCCGAAATCATGGTGTGGTATTTCTCTTGGTCTCTTTACCTGCTAAAAGAGGTCTCTCCTTGTTCTGTCATTCTCAGATGCATGAGGACAAACAGGTCATTCATATTTTTAGCCACACATAGATAGAAGATTGTCAAAAAGAAAATACACTCACATGCCTTCTAGTTGGATGTTTCATGGAAAAAGTCTTATGGTAACACCTTTATTTCTTCCTCTGAGCACATCCAACATTTAATCTTCGCATGTGTCATCACTCTACTCGATGAAAATAGAGTCAGCCACGCAGTCTGACATGTCCTAATAAAGTCACTGGAAGAGGCACCTTGCTAATGAAAAGGCAGTGTGTGGGGAGGTCGAGTGAAATTCTTCAGAGGTGGTGTAAGGTGACACCCCCCGCCCCCACATGGACTGATCTTTTGGATGAAGGAACTCCTCCAGTGTTCACTGGGGGTTCCCAGGGCTTCAGCAGTGCTGAACAAGCTGGGGGTGCTCAGGTTTTTGATGCTACTCAAAATTCTTAAGAGCGTTGCCCTCCTGTCCAAGCCCAACAGCATGTGATGGTTGAAGTACAGGTGATGGAGTTCAATAGGAAAGGGAGTCTGTGTGTGACCATGGACCCCTGTACAAAAGTGACTTTAAATGGCTGAAATAAAAACATAAGATTTTGTAGGAAACCAATTATATTAGTTGTGAAAAATATATAAAATAATAAACTTAAAGCTTTAAATAATGAGATCTAGTGATGGACCTAATAACCACTAATTTCAAGGTAGGGATGCGTCCCTGAAATAATATCAACTATAATGTAATATGAAGATGCCTGTGTCTTCTGTTGGTAAAATGTCACAGTACTACTAATTCTTCTGTGGGTGGTTGCCTATGTTACCTCATATGTTGAAAGATATGCTAAATTTCAGTAACAAATTATTGAAAATGGTTACATAATTATTTTTTCTCATCCAAATTCCTGAACTTCTGAATTGTCTGCATAGGAGCTGAAAGTCTAAGAACTGCATTCATCTTTCTTTTCAGAGGGACCCCCTTTCAGTTCTTCCAATGAGCAAATACTTGGGCCGTTAGGTAGGTGCAAGAAGGAAGAGACGGACTGCTTTATTTAGCCCTGATGGCAGTGGGGTCAGCCGGTGGCCACGCCACAGCTCAGGGCTTGAGAGCCTGGATCAGAAAAGCGCCAGTTCTGGGGGGTGGGGCAGTGACTCCTGCAGTTTATTTTTGGGTCACACCATGACCCCTTTTCCTAATCTGGCCTTCCCTACATTAGGAAACTTAATTCTCAGTATTACATCCCTCTCTACTTGAAATATCTAGAGTAGCTTCTGCTTTTTAGGTAGAATTGTAATTAAAAAAAAAAACCACCTCAATTCTGTGTCATACCTGTTCTGTTCCTTTGGTAAGTTAATGGACCTATCTGTGCCTCATCAGTATAATACCTAGTTGAAAGGTTGTTGTGAAAACCTAATGGTGCAGTATATATACAAAGCATCTTGTACATGGAAAGATCTCCTCCAGTATTAACTAAGAACCTTTGACCTAATAATTGCCTATGATTGATATGAAGATCTGACCTGGCTTGGAGTATCTATTCCTTGGGCTTAATTAAGTAGGATTGTCTGTTTATTTATAAGTACAATTAAAAAAATTAGTGAAAATATTATTAGGAAAAATAATGAAAACTATTATCACTGGCGTTAGTTATATTTGCTCCTCTGAAGTGTGGCCCCTAGGGCAGTTGGTGCTGTCCTGCCCCATGATTAGCCCAGGCAAACTGAACTCTAGCAGGATTGTATGTAATAATGACTGTAATTTCAGTCATCTTAGACCTATTGATAATCTCCTTGTTTCATTTTAAGTAGAAATAAACAGCAGGGAAAATTTCCTTCACCCAACTCAGAAAAGAATATTTTATCAGACTACTAGAAACCATGAAGTCTCTAAACTGAATTTTTTGGATAATCTACAGATTTCCAAAAATATTTTGTTGACAAAAGGTTTGTCAGGAACAAAGATAGTAAATTCTTGGGGGCTAAAGTGCCCACCAAGACCTAGGAAGTGAATGAAGCAAGTGGGAGGGCCGCTGGGGAGGTACAAGTTACAGTGAATGCAGACTGGCCATACAGGCAGTGATGAAGACGCGTGGAGGAGGAACAGTGGTCTCTTTGCAAAGGCCGTTTGCTGAACGGGAGAACATCTCTGTCAGTGATACATCTGATAAGAGGTTAGTCCCCAGAATATGTAGAGAACTTATACAATTCAACACTAGGAAGACAAACAACCCGATTAAAAAATGGGCAAAGAACCTGAATAGACACTTTTCCAAAGATAATATGTATACTGAGGGCCAACAGACATATGAGAAAATGCTCAATGTCATTAGTCATCAGAGAAATGCAAATTAAACCACAATGAGATATCACCTCACACTGGCCAGAATGGCCATGATCAATAAATTAACAAACAGCAAGTGTTGGAAAGGATGTGGAGAAAAGGGAGCCCTAGTACACTATTGGTGGGAATGCAGACTGGTGCAGCCACTGTGGAAAACAGTATGGGATTTTCTCAAAAAATTAAAAATAGAACTGCCTTTTGACCCAGAAATCCTACTTCTGGGGATATAGCCTAAGAATCCTGAAACACCAATTTGGAAGAACATACGCACCCCTGTTTTCACTGCAGCGTTACTTAGAATAGCCAAGATATGGAAACAGCCCGTGCCCATCATAGATGAGTGGACAAAAGAGCTGTCTGTGATTACACAATGGAATGCTACTTGATCTTAAAGAAGGAAATCTTATCTTTTGTGACAGCGTGGATGGACCTGGGGATTATTATGCTAAGTGAAATAAGCCAGTCAGAGAAAGACAAGTACCATATGATCTCACTTATATGTGGAACCTAATGAACAAAATAAACTGACTAACAAAATAGAAACAGAGGCATGGATACATGGAACAGACTGACAGCTGTCAGAGGAGAGGGTGCGGGGAAATTAGATGAAAGAAGGTGAGGGATTAGCCACAAAACATTTACACATAACTCGGAGACGGCAGGGTGATGTTCGCCAGAGGGAAAGGGGGTGGGGGCTTGGTGGAGGAGGGCAAAGCAGGGGTGGGGGAGGGGATGGGGATGGAAAGAGACTTTGTTAGGCGCACAATGCAGTATACAGATGATGTTTTGTTCTGTCATACACTTGAGACCTGTATGGTTTTGCAACCAAAGTTCATTCCAATAAATTCAATTAATTAATAATTAAGTAAGTAAACAAACATGACAGAGAAAGGCAGTGGAGAGCTGTAAAACGGTGCATAAGCAGTGCTCATCTGACCAGAATGGAGGACGCTCCAAACAACATGCTGGGGCGGTTCTGAACCCACCGATAAACCTTCTGAATGTAATAGGGGTGAGTACACCAAGCCTCTCTGCTGCTGCTGCTAAACACTGGATTCATCTAGTGTGCAGACAGACCCCGTGCTCACCAAGCAACACTGTGCTTGTGATGTGGCTTCCCGCGAGGGTCTGCCTGCAGAAGAAGGATGATGATGATAAAAGTAACATCAACAGCAATAGCTAGTATTCACTGAGTACTTCCTAGGGGCCAATAGTTATTCATTCAACTCTTACAATAATCCAATGAGGAAGATTCTACTAATATTGCCATTTTGTAGGTGATGAAACCGAGCTACAGAGAGGTTATGAATGAAGAATGAAGTCCCACAGCTAGATCTCAGCGTTCATGCACAGCTGGGACGTTAGAAAGTGTCCCTGCTGTGAACCCTGTTGCTTTTTCTTTTCTCCTCTGGTGTGTTTTCAGGTTTTGATCTCAAATTACTTTACTTTTTCATGTTTTAGCATGTGTAGAAATGTGAAATTGCCAAATTTGAGTGATGAGAGCTGATTTTGCTTTCTTGAAATACTGATTACATTTCCAGTTGGCTGCTTCAGAAACCCATTTAGTCTGTGGAATTGGTGGGTGGAAGAAGCCCATATAGGCTCTATTTTGAAGTTCCGTTATCTGTAATTTCAAAAGCAAATCCCACAGGCTTATTTCTATCTCTAATTAAGGTTTGCTTTTATCCACATCACATGACCTGCTCTGGCCATGTCTTACCTAGATGATGTCACCTCTTTATAGGACAGCTTTCCATCTTGGTAGCCAAGGACCTGGTTTCTATCAAATGGAGAGGCTTAACTTTGGATCCAGTGATGTTCTCAGTAGGTCTTCATTATGAGAGAGGTTTAGGCTTGGTGGTTTTGAGGATAGGCAGATCTTTAATATCAGCTCCTTCCCAGTGTCCTGGGTTCCTGAAGGCACGCATAACCGTTAGCCATTCATTTGGGGACAGGCGGAGCTGGGGAATGAAATGGAGCAGGAATGAGGAATGATGGGGCCCTCAGCATAGCTAGTTGCTGTGGGCTGTGTGTGAACTAGCTGGAAAACTCAACTAGATTTTTTTTTTGTTTGTTTTCTTTCTCAAGGTTAGAAATATTGTTTAAAGTTAGAGACCTAGTAAACATACCATAAACAAAGATAATGCCTTGATTCCATGGTGATAGACCTGCCACAAGTAATAAATAAAACCTGATCCTAACTCTTCTGAGAAGACTGCAGGGCCTAACACCCAGAGGTGGGAGTGTGAGGCAGTAGGGGAAGAGGGGAGCAGAGGGAGCAGGGAGGAAGCCCCGTGCTGCCAGGGGGTCTAAAGGAAGCACAGACCGTCTTAGTGCACTAGCGTTCTCGTGGTCTGAACCTCTGAATTCCCAGCAGGCTTTCCGAGTCCACTGACATGAGAACAACTTCTGTCTAGTAGAATTCCATGGTCACCAAATAACCCAGAGGGGCCCTTCATGTTTGTAGTTGTAGGGTTTTATCCCTGCATAAATGTTTCAAATAACTCACCCGCACAGGGCAAGGTGTACACTCCTGAGAGTTGGGCTCAATTTTCAGACACTCGAGTCTGTTGTCTCTGTCACCACTCTGACATGTTTTCAATGTCAGCATGCATTTCAGTGGACTGGAAAATTGTCTGACTTGGGAGCTCAAAGTCAGAGACCATGAACGAGGCAATGGGACGTTTTAATCTGTGTGGTGCTGCAGCAGCACATCCTCCTGTTGGACAGCCACATCATATCCCTGGAGATTTTATTGTTGTTTCACTCTTTACTAGTTTATTTGTTTATTTTTGCTAAATGGAATCAAAACAAAGGGTAGTCTGGAAATGCCCATTGGTTTAGGTCTTGGAAGCAATGGGCACCTGGCAAGATGGATGATGGGAAGGGAGTAAGTGTAGGCCAGTTTGCAATTAAGAAGGCAGTGTGGACAATAATTCGGGAAACGAACAGGGAAGCCCATCTGCCATATGATACTGTTAATATGGGTACAACCTCTTTCTGTCTTTTGAGACTAATGTTGCCTGTATTAATTACTCAATTATCCCAAATTTACCAGCTTAAAGCAACAAATGTTGGTTATATCATAACTTTCATGGGTCAGGAACCCAGGAGAAATTTATCTGGGTAGTTCTCACTTGGGATCTCTCAAGTCAAGTTGTTGGCCAGGGCTGCAGTCTCTGAGTCTTGGCTGGGGCTGGGGGTTTGGCTTTTAGGATCCTTCATGTGGCAGTTGGCAAGAATTGACCAGGGGGACTGGCTGTGCATGATATGGCTTCCGCAGAGCCAGTGATAGGAGGGGAGGAATTGGAGGAGGAACAGGAAGGGGAGAGCAAATGAGAAATAAAATGTTCAGTTGGAAGCTGCTGTGTCTTTATAACTGAACCTTGGAAGTGGCACACCATCACTTCTCTCTTAGGGTCCAGTTACTAAGTCCAGCCTGCACTCAGGAGGAGGGGAGGTATCCTTCACCTCTTGAAAGTAGGAGTGTCAAAATATTTGTGAACATTTTCTTAAGATTAACACACTGCCCATGCTTAAAGTAAAGTGCAAAGATGTGAGGAGTATATGCTTAAAAGGCTCCAAATGGTGAAAATGACAGGGCAAGAGAAGAGAGAAGCTGTCTGCACTGGTGTGGACAGACAGGCCCCCCAATGGGCATCCTCATGGGTAAAGAAGGGTCAAAGGGATGGTTAGTTTGATCGGAGAGGAAACGTTCCAAAGCAGAGAGGGCTGAGGTCAGAAAAGACAGAGGGCAGCTTCGATGGAGGTTTAGCGCATAGCATGGAGGGCAGCAGGTCCAGGCTTAGTCTAAGCATGAAGGAGGCCGTCAGGATCAGCCGTGCTGTGGTGCTGGTGGTTGGGGGGGCAGGCCCTGCTCACAGGCAGTGGGAGGGGCAGGGAGGCTACAGCAGTGGGGAGGGGCTCTGGGGACGCAGCTTGACTTGGGCACTTACTGCTCTGAGGCAGGAGGGAAATAATTGACTTACCTTTTTTTATCAAACAAGAATGATCGAATATGGTCAATTTCATGTAGTTCAGTGAAATATTTTGCCTCCTTGAACTTTGATTTCTTCAGTTCTGAGATGCAGAACCCTGCAGCGATGTTTTTGAGGTTGGATATTCTGTGTATTAAAGGCTGGCAAGCGGGGCACTCTCAGTAAATGGCAGCCCCTTTCATTATCAGCTTAACCTTGGTGGGCAATGGCTGGAAAGTCATCACCGGAAGGAACTCAGGCCCATCTAACTTAGGAAACTGAGGACCAGATACATTCCTGTGCATTGCTCATTCACTTGAGCAGTTCCCCTCCCCACCTTAGCCTCAGTTTTCCCACCTTTAAAATGGGAAGATTGGCCTAGAAAAGCTCTGACTCTTCCACTACAACTGAGAAAATGAAACCAAACAAGACCCCACCAAGGTATGAATTGGTCTGTTTTCATCAGCAAAGTGGAGTGCCAAATGGATGAAAGAAAAATGGTAATTCTAGCTTGACCTTGTTACTTCCAGACCTTGTTACTGAGGTGAAGGTGTGTGTATATGAGTGGACGGGTGCATGTTCCCCTCTATCTATTTGTGTGTGTATGCGTGTTTTTGAGTCTCTGAGCCTTTCCGTGTAGCTGTGTTTCTCTGCATGTATCTGTGGGTGTAGAAGGGGAGAGACCACAAGCATTTATTGTGCTTCGGCTCAGTGCTAGGGGCTGATAGGGGCTGAGCAGAGGTCTAGGGATTCAGCAGCAACAGACGGGGCTCTCTGGCCTTGTGGGACTGTTGGCTTAGTGGTTGTGGCCACTGCTTCAGTCTGCACTCGGTTTCTCAGTCCGGGAAACAGAGTTTCCAGAGCCTGGGCAATGACTTTAGGCCCATGTTATAAATGTTAATTATGCTGTCAGGAGCTTCGGGCCCAGAGGAAGTCACGTTGATTATGCCTCTTCTGGGAGTCTAGGACGGAAGCTCCCCACTTGGTTGAACTAGAGGCTGTGAAGATTGATGTGACACAGGAGCACAGGGCAGGTGGCCCTGAGCGTGCATGTGGAGCAATTAGCATTTTATGGCTCCTCCATCCCCTGTCCCTCAATAAATTCAGTGACACTGGTGAGAGAGGCAGCGGAAGAGAGTGCTTGCTTTGCTTCAGGTCTGGCTTCCACGTGCACAGGGTATCACTCCATTTGGCAGCTTCCTCATAGGGTATTTGAGGAAAAATCGGAAGTAAGTCCTAACAGTCGTGCCGGAGACTGTTGATTTATGGAGCTGACATGTGTTCCCATATGTACTTTCATTACTGGAAGATCGTACCTCATCAGCTCGTTTCCTTGTCAACCTAGGAGGGAACTGAAGGGCACTTAGACACATAAACCAAAGGGGCAAGTTACATTCATCAGAGAGGTGGGTGAAGCTGGCTAGGAACTGTGTGCCCAGGACAGTGGGCACTGCTAGTGTGAAGGAGAACATTCTGGCTGCACTGGAGGCTGCTTCTCTTGAAGATATCTTCCTGATGTTTATATACATTTGGGAAGTTTCATCTGTGGTGTTTCTTACATTCTTGTTTCCCTGAGGCTGGGACTACAAAAGATCTGTCAATGAATGGACACGTGCAGCGTGGGCGAGGGTGCTGAGTTCACTGTACGTAGGGGCTCACTCCCCTACTCCCGAGACAGCCCTCAGTGTAAGTGGTGGCCCACAGAGTGTCTGTGGAAGAGAGGAAGGGAAGAATGAGCTGTCTTTCCTCCCCCCACCACCGCTGAAGAAAGCAATCTGAACTGCACCCCAGGGACATCCCAGCAGCCAGCCCGCCCCCTTCCAATGGTCCTGGGTGTCTGGTTCTGAACTTCTTGATTAATGAACAGTGCACTTAATGAACACAGGTCATGTTGTGGGATAGAAGGGGACACCGGCACCAGAAGGGGGAATTTGGCGAGCATGGACACATTTTGGATGGTTGCAAAGGGCAAACACAGCTGCTTTACGCTCCACATTGGTGTACCATAAATAAGATGTGTCTATGGGTTGTGAGAACATAACGTCCACTGGGCTTTCGGCCTGTGTCAGTATGTCTGCCTGATCAGTAGCTGCATCAGCCAAGATTCTGGCTTCTTAAGGGGCTAAGGAGCCTCTCAGCGAGAACTCATCCTAAAGGCAGAAGGAGCTAGGCAGGGCAGACTTGAGAAATGAGGAGTGATACCGAGACAGACTTTCTTGGCCTCTGTTTGATGTGTGACAGTTCTATGGTGAGCAGGAGCTGGAGGTGACCAAGGAGCGTTGTTTCTGGTCCCCTCTGAGAACACGGGAAGCCCTGCTGACTTCAGAGCCCTTGTGCCATTTTGAGCCCCGGGTCCTCTCGGGGCAGAGTACAATTTAGAGATGGCAGCAGGGTCTAGGTGCAGCTGTGGGGCCCTTGGAGGCCACAGCCGTGTTTAAGTATGTGGCACTGCCTAGGGAGCACAGTGGTACCTGGAGGAGCAGGGGTGGAGCTCACGGGTGGTTCTGGGCCCAGATCACAGGGTTATATGGTCCTGAAACTGAGTGAGTGCCTTCCTAGCATTTGTAGCATGGTTGAATCCTGGTCTTTCTCTTTTTTGATTGCCCATGGAAATGTAATGTACTAGGTCCTTATCGCCTACTAATTTAGTTCTGGGAGTTTACTACTTTATTTGGGGGAAAAAATGAAGCATTTTCAAGGAACTTAAGTGCCAAAGTGGGCCATCGTCTTTATTGTTCTGTTTTCCCTTAATGGCTTCATTTACCCAAACTGCACCTTAGTAACCGCTCCTGCTGAGTCCCTGCCGTCTTCTGACCTCTTTTTTTTTTCCTAATGCATAGCTGCATTTTCAGCAACCCTGTGTGGATTGAAGAGCCTAGAAACATACCTGTTGGGATCGCTCTGTGGCAGCATCAAGAGTGTCATCTGAAGGCAGCAGGAAGTCTGAGAGGCATTAAATGTTTCTTAGAAACTAGAAATTCTACCATTTGCAGAGTTGGAGGCCGTTTCAACATTTCTGGATAGACGTTAGAATTTGTCTTTGGAAGAGAACCTTCTAATTTTCTTGGAGGACTGTCTCTCTGGCCCTTTCCGTCATGCAGATGTGGAGCAATTAGTAAGGCCCTCATTTTTTCTTTGGGAAGCCCCACATGTACCACAAAATAAAGTGGAAGGGCTGCAGACTGAAAAGGCAGCTGGGCACGCTGGCAGTGGGTCCTGTCCCCACAGAGGCAGAAGCTGTTTTCTTCCATTTGTTTTGCTCTCACCTCTGGATTGGCCTGCCTGCCTGTGCCTGTTCTGAGAAAACACAGGCCTCTTCTCATTCCAGCCTCTGCTCACAGAGGGCAGCTTGAGCCAGAGAGGGCAGCTCATCTTTCTGATGAGGAAAGGTGATGCAGAGGCCTGGGATTGGGCTGGAGCAGGGCAGAGGGACCACCGGCACATCCCATGCTGTCAGTTAATCCAGTGAAAGGCCAGATGTTGCTCAGTTTACTGTTGACTATTATGACTTTCTTTTCCATGATGTGGTTGCTTGTTTCCTTCTGAGGAAATTGAGGTTTCCATTGTCACCTGAGAAATTAATTCTAGAGTAGGAAGGATGCTCGTGTTGGATGGGGGTGTGGAAAGACTTATTCTTTAATTTGGAGCCAAGAGTGAAGAGGGTGTTAGGAAGGCCAGTAACATGAAGATGCTTGGAACATCCATCGGGAAGCCATGAGCTGGGCCCACCCTCTGGGACAGGCTAGGAGACAGGCAAGGGCTGGCTGCCGTAGGCACGCTGAGTGAGACAGAGCCCATGACCTCTAGAAAGGCCAGCTCTAGGGGCACGTAGTTACCGCCTGAGAAGTAGTCACGCTTCTCTGAACTGGCACTGTCCTGTTCACACCACAGCCGTGGTGGTCTGGGGAGTTAGAGGTCACAGTGCGCTCTCTCTGAAGTTGGGACGGTGTGGTGGCCACCAGGACAGCCAGGAGGAAGAGGCCAGACCAGCAGGTTCTAGTGGAAGAGCTTGGAGAAATTGCTGGTGATTTGCTAGAAGGATTCATATAAGTGGGGCTTATGCAGTAACAATTTGAATATTTAAAAAATGGTAACTTTGTTTTGCAGTTAGAGGCTGGTAAGAATGTGGACTTGGTGGCTTCTATGGGGATCTCCACAAATATCAACAATACACAATTTCTCTTTATAAAAATCAAAATTAAAATTAAATTAGTATATGAGAGCCACGCCAGGGCTCTGCAATGGGGAGCACAGGGAGTCCTGTGGACCAGAAAGGCAAAGGCTGAGAGATGTTGGGACCAGTGTGCGCAGGGCGAGACCCATGTAAGTAGGCGAGGGAAACAGGCTCGTTCGGTAAAGCCCCACATTCTGCGGGGTGGGAGGGCTGGCCCTCTGTTTCTCCGCTTTCCTGCCGACCATCGATCACGGGTGGGAGAGCTGCAGTGCTGACCACCTGGTTCTTGAAGCAGAAAAGAGAACCCTTTGGTGTGGCATTCTTCACATGGGATTTTGTGGGAAGTGCAAGAGCTGGAAGGAGTGATTGTAGGAACAAGGTCCCAAACATTTTATCTTTTCAGAGACTTTGATGTGAGGAACCAGTAAGAAAATAGAAATAGTGGGTTTCTAAACTTAATCACTGAACTTAGAATGCTGAGGTCTGACTTTAGTCTGGGGTGAGACTCCAGTTTTCTGTGACCTGGAGGAGGGCCCAGCCCCCTCTGGACCTCAGTTTTCCCCCACTGCATGGAAGGGTCAGGCTTCGCCTGCCCCTGTTCTTTCCAGCGGTGATGCTCTGGGCCTCCAAGTGGGGTTACAACTTGCTGGACACCTGGTTTCTCTGATATTGAGGTGCTTTGAGTGCTGTCCTCAGCTGTACGCACACTGATGACTTAAGGAGAGGAAAGCTGGCTTTCAGGTGTCCTGTGTGACCGAGTGAAAGGCCGCCTGGATACCTGATGGCCCTTTGTCTCCCTGCAGTGCCCCCTGGTGTTTGTGGGTGTCACACTTGTGCATCCTCCCAAGTCACTTGTACGCAGTCAGGAACCTGTTTTATAATGCCGGAAATCCGTCTTGAGGGTGACAGGATGGCTAGGCCATTTCCCTCCGCTTGACTTTGCATACCAAATAGCAATATGTAAACGATGGTTATTCCCAATAGAAAACCAGAAAGGTGTAAGGACAGCGCTGTCATTTCTGCAGGATTCTAAATCCAAGCAGGAAAGCTCACAAAACATGGGAGGAACTTCTTTCTCTAGAAATAGAGCTATTTTATCATCAGCTTTACATTAAAAGCATGTTCTTAGATAGCCCTTGGCTTTTGGCAGCCAGTGTTCATATAACATTCCAGTTTATAAGCAGCTGGTGTGAGATTCCCGGCATAGCAGTTATCTGTAATTGAGATCATCATAAAACAAATCCCCCCTGCACTGGCTGAGACAGTAATCAACATCAGGAATGCTGTGTGTACAGCACCAGCACCCGTAAGATATGCAAGATTAACTTGCTGAACTTCATTCAGGCTTTCAGCAGCACTGTCACCTGGGGCCAGAGAAGCAGCAAACTAATTCTGAACCTCCACTCGTTTCAGAACATGGAGAGTAGCCTTCTTCATGTGGCTGTCTTCTGCAGTGCTTCTTGGCTTTTGCACATACTTTCTGGTAAAATTCTGTTTGGCCATAGAGGTACCTGGTGTTGCTCCTGGTTCCCAAGACTTCTTCCTTCCTTCTCATCTCAGTAACCCCCATTTCCTTTTTCAGGCTCCTAAAGCCACAAAACGCAGAAAAACAGAACACCCCAGCCTTGGTCAGCACGTTGGACACTCCTGCTTAGGCGTCATGGCAAGGAAGAAGTAATGTCTAAGGGCAAAGCATCAGGGTTTGCATCGGGAACTGGCTCTTGTCCCGGCTCTGACGCTAAGTGTTGTGTCCCCTTGGACAAGTTGCTGTCCTTCCTTTAGGTCCACATTTTGAAAAGAAAATGTTAAATTGATAAACTTCTAGTTCTTTTATAGTTTGATTTGACAAGGAAGGCTCACTAGATGCTTTTAGGTTTTAACTTCCTTTGTTCAATCTCATTTGTTACTCTCCTTCCACAATGTTCTATATGCAAAAGATATTGCTGAGGTCTCTCTCTCCCCCCTTTGTTTACTCTCTGTTCTCTTTGGCATTGTATATCATACTCCTTTCATACCTTAACTGTAATTTTAGTAAAGTTTTGGGTCAAAGTAGCCATCAATGTACTTACTCAGTCTACTATGTATATTTTGAAGTCTCCATGACATTTCATATTCTGAATGAGGTGGTACCATTATAACCTAATTATTACAGAAGAAGAAACGGAGGTTAAGAAAATTGCCCAGAGCCACACAGTTAAAGAGTGACAGCAGAGAGATTTGAACCCACGGCTGGCTTTGAACAAAAACCAGGCTCTTAGCTGCTGGCCGTCCTGATCATGGCTTCTTTTGTAGATGTTGTGAGTTTGGCTTCTTGGGGTCCACCACTGAGCCCTGGGCTTGTTCTTGGAACCCTGACACCACCAGGTTCTGAGCTATGAGACTGAGGAAAGTCGTGGACCATGGCAAAGAGGCCAAAGCAAGGGCTACTGTGATGGGCCCTTGAGGAGCCGCCCACCAGCCTCTCCCCCATGCGGCACCACATGTGCAGAGGCAAAGGTGCCATTCGCCATCCTTTTAACTTATCTGTGTAAAGTACAGGCCCAGTCTCCCTTCTGTGCAGCGGTGGCTGGAATCCAATTGAAGGCGACAATGAAGGTTTTTCTTTCAAGTGTACTCTTCTCTGGTATTCTTTCTTTAAATGGAAATTTCTGTTGAAGTACATACGTATTCACATGCAGTTGTAAGAAATAATGCAGGGAGATCTAATGTACCCTTTACTCAGTTTCCTCTGATGGTAATGTTTTGCACTTAATTATTTTCTGAGTACCTAAATATGCATTGATACATTTTCATTGTCATAGGTACAAATAATTCTGAAATACATAGAACAAAGCATGATAGTCTCTTTTGAACCCTGTCCTCTGGGCCTCTCTTCTCATCTGAGTCCTACTCTAGTTTGTTACTCCTTCCTCCCTCATACTTCTTCCAAATCTTGTAATGGTCAAGGTCATCCTGGGGCAAAATGGAATTTTGGGATCCTGGCTGACTCATATCTTCAATACAGCACGGAACCCCGTTTTTGATGACAGTTGTAGGTGACATCAGCACCTCTCGATCTCAGTGCTTCCCCTGATTCTCTCATGTCTTCTCAGTTCTTTGTGTCCATGCTTCTGTCTGCACCCCATCAGAAAGAAAGAATACCTATTTTACACTTAGTAGTACCAAGTGTTCTATACCTAGGAGACATTGATTTTATTTCTTATTTAATACATGTAAGCTTATCTTATTATACATGTAGTACTTATGAGTATTAATTTATATAATCCCTATGGCAACTCTATGAAGAAGGCATCGTTATTACTTTCACTTCTCAGGTGAGGGAGGATATAAGGTAGAGAGAGCTTAGGTAACTTGCACAGGTTCACACAGCCCGTAAATGATGGAGACAGGATTCAGGGCCATCAGTCCGGCTCGAGTTTGAACTCTTACTGCTCATGCAGCTCATTGGTTGTTGGACATTCATCTGTTCTCCCTTCCTTTCCCTTCCCTTCCTTTTCCCTTCCTTTCCCATGCATTAGCTCCTTTCCTGTAGGCTGTCAACTTGTCTAATATTGGATACCTTAAAAAACACACCACACACACACTCACACTCCTTTGTCCTTGTGCCCTTGTATCAAGGCACCACCTTGTCCTTCTTTTCCTGGCGTTCATTCATACCGGGCCTGGAAAGATTCTTGAATAACTGCCGTCTCCACTTCCTCATGTAAGTTACGCTCAGACCTACTGCAGTCAGAGCTTCTGTCTCAGCCACGCCGTGGACACTGCTCCCGTGTCATCAAAACAGTCACTCCCTGTTATCTCTCCATGTATGAATGTGATTAAGTATATTAATACATTTTCCAATATGGAGCCATTCTGGCCCTGCTATCAGTTTTCATTCTTTAAACTTAGTGCTGGATTCAGTTTGCTAATATATTATTTATGTCTTTGATTAGTAGCAAATGGACAGACTATTTCCTTAAGACTCAGGGGAACATAGGAATGCACTTATAATTCCTAAGTGCATTTAATTTTCCTGTTAAATAAAGGGGTAGGATGTTTTGTATAAACACTTCTACTTTCTATGTTGTTCATGTCTCTCCCCTTGGGGCATCTTTAGTTTACCAACTGAAGGGAAATAAGGGTGCTTTCTGACGATCACTGAGTAGTCACATAAGGCAATAACTTCACACTGGGCCATGTGTTAGGACAGCTAGAATAATCTGATTGGCTTTTACACACAGTTATTGAGTGCCTCCAAAATGTAGATTGATAGTTAGAACATTGTCTCTTGAGAAAAGCCAAAGAGAAACAATGATGAGGGTGATACAAGGTTTTTAAAAAGAGAGCAGTATTTTGAGGACTTACCTGTGCTGTGGTTGGGCCAAGCATGTCGAATGTGTCATTTACTAGGACGTAAAGCAAGGGCAGGACTGTAAGTGTAGTAACGATGGCAGCCGCAACTCTCAGAGCTGGGGGCTGCTGTTATCCCCATTTACAGGCGAGGAAATTGAGGCTCAAACAGGCAAAGTAACTTGCCTAGGCTCACACAGAAAGACTCCACAGTGAATCTGCTTTTTCCTTGTGAAAGTTAAACATAGTGATTACCAGCTACCATCAGGCCCCTTTGTCCCTTGCATTCCTTAAGCCCCCATTGTTGCAGCCAGGCAGAGTGACTCGTGGTTGGCAGAGTGAATAGTATGGACCATTTGCATCCCACGTGGTTGCATATGCTACTTTCTCTCTTTTGGGACTATTTTGGACCCTGCTTACCTGACTCAATTCCACTTGCTCTTTGAGGTTCAGTCAGGCATCCTCTATCCTCCTTCCTTTCAGTGCTCCTCTCCCATCCCCCTGGAGTTCATTTCTGTCATGGCTGTGGCACATTGGAGATTCTCCAGGTTCAAGTACTCGGACTTGATTGTTCCCCATTGGGGCCAGTGGCCCCTAAGACCTCTCAAAATGGGTATGTTGGATGAGTAAAGGATGAGTCTCCCAGTGGAGAGGCGGTTTGGAGCATTTCCATCCCCGCTAAATGTTCAGGCAGTGTGTGCTCGGTTTGCTGCAGCTGGTTTCCCGAGTGGTTAAACGTGCCCTGACATGAGTTTGTAGCCTGCTGTCCAAGCTGCCACCAGACACTAAACAGAGTGGCCTGCTCTGCAGTCAGATCTCATTAGGATACAGGGTGGTCTGGTCCCGGGAATGTGGGAGACAGACGAATGGCAAGATTAAGTGCACAGGAAGTGTAGTGAACTGAAGAAAGACCCAGTGGCCTAGTCAAAACAGTCTCCAGTCCAGCGTGTTGTAGAGCATGGGGACCATTACTATTCTGAGAGTCCTGCCAGGTGTGTTGGGGGGAAAGGGGAATTTGAATGAGCTCTCATACTCCTTATGGCTCTATATAACTGGGTACACTAATTTGTTTTTTAATAGCTGAAAAAGGTTGAGGTGTTAGAAGAAATTTCACTTAGTGAGACATATTGTGCTTGCAGCTGAGACTAGCCTCGGGCATTTTGGGAAGTGTTGGTCTCTGTCTCTGCTTCACAAACCTCCTGCCGACCCAAGCCCCAGGCCATTTATTACCCTTGCCACAGCCATTATCCCAGTCTTCCATGGCCTCTGGTCTCTCTCCTCATTCCTTCTCCTGATGCACGCCTGACTTTGCAAGATCAAAGGAGACCGTGTTCCTGTCAGGGGACCGTCTCCCCGGTCACTGCAGAGCAGAGTCGGAACTCCTTGCTGGGGGGGCCTGGCCCACAGCTCTTGTGCACTCCCCCTTCTATCGCTCCCTCTTCCTTCATCTGCCTTGATCTTCCCTCTGTGTTCCAGCCAAACCATATTGTTTTTTCTCCTTTGCCTCTGCCAGTAATTCTCTTTGCCCCACTGTGTATCCACCTTCCCTTGAGCATATCTGATTTTTCCTTCAAAACTCTGGTTGTTGCCTCCCCTGTGGAACCCTCCTGCTGGCACAGTCACCCCTCCATTGTGCCCATAACACCTGACATGTCCTGCCAGAGCATTTTTCTCCTCGTGTTGATTATTTGCTCCCTTCACTACCCAGTGGTGGCAATGAGGGCAGGGACCGTGACCGCCTGTCACGGGGTCCTCAGACAGGAGCACAGTACATGGGATGTAGCAGGAGATTGAGTCCTGCTCGCTCCGCCCATATCCTGCCACCGGACAGTCTACTACCACCATCCCTCTTCTGCCACCACATGAGTTTTAAACATTTATTTATCATTGCTTTATGTTGGATTGCATACAATAAAATGTATATAATTTTCGTGTATGAGTTTAGATAATTATATACATCAGTCATCAGTGTGACCACCACCCCAACTGAGGGGTAAAATGTTTAAATTTTTCGGAAAGTTTCCTCAGCTCCCTTTGCAACAACCTGCCTCTCCCATTACTGGTCAAACACTGATTTTTTATCTGTAGTGTAGGATGTTGATGGTTCTAGAACTTCACGTAAATGAAACCATCCCGTATGTATTCTTTTGTGTCTATGTTTTTATATCCAGCATAGTGTTTGTGTGGTTCATTTGTGGTGCGTAGGTCCATACTTTGTTCCTTTTCACTGCTGAGCGATGTTCCATCGCACAGACGTGCTGCAGTTTATTTGTCCGTCATTCATCTGTTGATAGGTATTTGGGATGTTTCCAGTTCGGAGCTATCACGAATAAAACTGCTACAAATACTGTTGTACAGGTCTCTTTGTGGATGTATGTTTTCAAATGTCTTGGGTAAAATACTGAGGAACAGAATTGTTGGGTCATAGGGTAACTGTATGTTTAATTTTCTGAGAAGTACCAAAATACTTCCTTAAACTGATCTTTTAGTTTACATTTCCACCAGTAATGTACAAGAGTTCTAGTTGCCCCTCACTTTGTCAACACTTGGTACTATCAGTCTTCTTAGCTGTAGCCATTCAAGCAGGTGTGCAGCTGTCTATTACTGTGGTTGTAGTTTGCTTAACCCCGTGTTTCTAAAAATCTTTTCATGTGCGTATTGTCTATTTGTGTGTCCTCCTTTCTGATGTGCCCTCTGAAGCTTCCTTATTCATATTTTAATGGATTGTCTGTCTTATTAACGTCTGTGTCATGTATGAAGTGTTTTTTACTATTTTAAGGTTGTGAATATTTTTATTTTTGTTTTCTTCTAGAAGTTTTATACTTTTAGCTTTTAATAAAAGCTTTCGGTATATGACTTATTTTTCCCCAGAGATTCCTAGGAACCACAAAGAGGGAAATATTCATGAGGATTTCCATGTTTTACTTTTTTAAAAACAGCACCTAAAGATTAAAATAATATTAATAAGTGTCAAGAAATACTTGTCTTGATTCGCGGGGAGGGTAACACAGGGAAGTGATCAAATGGACAATTTTTATGAGTTTTGATCACATGGATTGACACTCTGAAATCAGACCTAAATTTATTTTTGCTTTTCCCCCCAAATGACATCAAGGTAAAGCAGCTCAATTGATCATCTTTTTTGAAAGCCCCAGTTTGTGAAAAACCAAAATATCAAGAAACACATATTTTGCAATGGATTCTTCCAGACTGTCAGCTTCAAAACTGAGAACTGCTGAGATTCTGTTTTGCAGGCATTGGCGTGACTGTCCTCCTTGCAACTGGAGTGGAGTCTAAAAGGGACAGATGGCTTAGCCATAAAACTTAAAAGAACCCAGCAGTGTTTTTAAAAGACTGCGTGTCAACCCCGAATCAAACCCTAAACTGTGTATGAGATAACAGCCATAAATGTGGTTCATTGCAGCCTGTGGGCAAAGTGATGAGTGATCGTGAAAAATTCAATCCTGTCTGCAGTGCTGTTTCCTGGGCTTGCATTGATTAAGTTCATCAGTTTTTAATGTACCTTCCAGGGGTAACCACAGCAAATTTAAAGACCTTCCAGATTTGTCAAAAACGTATGTGCCTGTTCTTTGTACCAGTCTTTGTTCATGTGACTGTCACCACAATACGCTCCCCTCGGCCCACGCTGCTCACCAAAGCCAGCTCCTCCCAAGTCCTGGCTACTTAGGCAGGTGATGTGTTCAACCCTCCCCTCTTCCACTTGATGCTGGGGACCAGGGGGTAGGGACATGGATTGAAACTCGACATGTTGGGTATTATGTGAGGAGACTCTGGATCTCACTAAAACCATCTGTTTTAGCTGTTCGGGTGTTCAACACTGCTCAAGGAGTAGGGGTCCTGCCTCACACTGCCAGGCGAGTGTGGGCATCCAGGTTCCACACCTGGCCTCCATTACCCCTGAGGGGTGAGGTTCTCCTTAGTGCTGGGGTGTGGGGTGGAGTTCCAGCTCCCCTCAAGGCTGCAGGACACTTCAGTGGTAGGGACGGGTATGAGTGTCTCACTGGTGCTCCCATGTGACCTTCCTGACGCCATGGGTGGGGAGAGTGACCTCATTGTCACTGCATGGTGGAGAATACCTCCTCTGACACTACCCCAGTGAGGGGAGGCAGGGGGCACCTCTCTTTACTGCTGGGTGGGAGGTGGCAGTCCAGATTCCCCACACTCCACAGACACCAGGGTGTGGAGGACTGACTTCCTCAGTGTCTGGCAGGGAGGAGGGTCCTGGCACCTTACTGCATGTTCTTGGACGCCACCACCATCCGCACCCCTGGCAGAAGGGGTGGGGTCCTCTTTGTGGCCTGGTGAGGGTGGGAGTCGTGACTCTGCACTAGGTCTTTGCTGCTGTGGGTGGGTGATTTATTCAAACAAACAGTCTCTGGTTTCTACTTGGTACCTAGCCTGACTGCCCTGACCCTGTGGGACTGATGAGGAGCAGAATGGTCAACTGGCTTCTTAAAATGGGGCCAGATAGTTTCATTGTCTGAGAACAATGAGGGGAAGGGTTGGAGGGGAGAAACGGAGTTTCTGTTAGTTGTTATTACTGATGAAGCTGAGTAACGTGTGCTGCAGGGCTGCAAGGGACAGTGGCTGTGACAGGAGCTTTGGAATTGGAGAGTCCTGGGTGCAAATCCTAGCATTTCCACTAATTGGCTGTGTGACCCTGGAGAAGTTACTTAACCTTTCTGAACTCTATGTATGAAAATGAGAATTGTTCATTTAATGTTTTAATTTGCTATGTGCAAATAATTGTTTGCTATTGTTTTTATTACTACTTAGTCACTACTTAGTCATTTTCCATTCACTCTTCCCAATATGTCTGCCAAGGACCTTGTGGCAGATTGCAAGAATGACTACTGCAAATGATTCTCCATCTAGCCATGCCTGTGGTGTTGCCCTCCCTCACTGATGCCATCCTTGATTATGTGACTTGCCCTGGCCCCTGGGGTCAATGACGCTTCAATAAACATGAAGCATAGAGAAAAGTATGCTTCTGAGCGTGAAAAGTACCTGTGCATGGAGCTTGCTCTGCCTTGCTGCAGTTAGACCCCAGCTGCCATGCAGACAAGCCCATCTGGCCTGCAGAGGATGAGAGCCCCATGGCCCAGTCAAACCTCACCGCCAGCCATGGCTGCCAAGCCCTAAACATGTCAGGGAGGCCAGTCCCTACCCAGGAGCTGACCTTCCAGATGACCACAGACAGAAGGGAAACCACAGAGAAGCCCAGCATCTAGTAATGTGAACTAGGTAAACAGAGTACATGCATACTCTCACCTGTGACAGTTTCTCAGACTCACTTCATTTTTAACAACTCTGGTAGTCTTGAGTAGTGTTGGTCAAGTAGTTTATAGAAATCAATTAGGATTTATCTAATGTCTGTCCTCATGATTAGATTGGATGTATATTAGAAGGAAGACCACTGGTAAATTGCTATTTCATCACATCTTATCATGTGTACATATGATGAACATTGTTGTCACTGTTGATGTTGACTGGGGTCCCCTGGCTGCGTGCCAGGTCTCTCTGCTCTGGAGTTCTTCTTTTCCTGTCTTCTCATTGCGCTCTTTGGAATTAAGTCGCTCTGCGCAGCCACACTGAAGGAGTTGGGGTCGTGCTCCTCCGCCTTGAGGGTGAAATATCCACATACATTACTTGGAAATCTGCTACTCAGGAGATTTGTCCTTTGTCACATTTATGTAGTTAATTGTTCATTTCTTTGAACTTACAAATACTTATTTTAAACTTTGCATTATAATCCAGTACTACTTCATTTATTTTGTTGCTTAAATTTGTTCAGCCTTGGGCATTGGGACCTGTTTTATTTGGTTCGCATGCCCCTTTGACATACCTCTGTTGTTCTGTGGTTTTTTTTTTTTTAAGCACTTGCTCACTTTGATACTAAAGGTTATTAAGGCTTATTTTATATATTTTCTTCCTCAGACCTAGAATCAGTCATTTATCCAAAGAATACAGATTTGTTTCCATAGACAATGGTATTGAAAACTGAGGTGTGCATGCCAGGTGTGCTCGTACCGCCTTGATGCTGTTGCTTCTAGGTCCTCTCAGACAGAGCAAGGAAAGAGACTGTGGATACCATCCACAGAGACTGTGGATTCCAACTTATCTGGAAATATTTCTGCGTGTAGTTGTCTGTAACTGTATTAAGGTAAATATGAATTCCCACTGATATCTCCATCTCTGATCTCTTTCCCTTGTGTCTGTAATTTCACACTCCCACAGTGAGAAACCTGGATCCCACCATCCACCAAGCATTTCCTTACTTGTTCAATTCTGTGTACATGTGTAGTTGGGTCAGACCCGTTAACCTGTACTCTGTGGAGAGCAGGTTATTGGCTAGAGCACAGTACTTATGTGTAGATTTTTTTGCCTTTAGTCTTGCAGATTTTACTCATTTCAGAATTGCTTAGGTTAGTACCTTTACCCCCAACCCCTTTAGTGAGGTTGTTCTGTATACTTGTAATGTAGTTAATTGTTTTGTCATATTCTGCATTTTGTCTTGGGAATCTCCCAGTTTCCTAAATTATTTTTTTAAAATTTTATATATTTAAGATTCACTCTTTGTGCTGTAATGTTCTTTGGGTTTTGACAAATGGATAATGTCATGTATTTACCATAACAGCATCATACAGAATGGGTTTTAATCACCCTAAATAATCCCCTTTCCTTCATCTGTTTAACCCTATCCCCTCCTCTCAAACTCCTACAACCATTGATTGTTTAACATAGCTATAGTTTTGCCCCATCCAAAGTGTCATATAATTGGAATTCTTTTCAAACTGACTCCTTTCATTTAGCAATATCCATTTAAAATTCATCTATGTTCAGTGGGAAGGCCCACTGAAACCCAGGGCCAATAACTCTCATCATTGCTGGGAAAAAACCAATATTTTAAAATTCTTCTTGTCTTTCAGGGACCTTTTCAAATGCTACCTCTTCCTTGAATAATCTCCTGATAATGTCAGTCATGATTAATCTCATTCTCCCTCAAATACGCATTGCTTTCTGCACTTCCATTTTCACCGTGAAATTTAAAAGGTGCATCACTCTCTGGGTCTGGTCATTTGAAGGGTGTCCTCAATGTATTCTAGCTAACACCTGCTCTCTCCTGGGGTGACAGGTCTGGGAGGGGCCATCAGAGTTTCTGGTTCTACTCCAAGGTCAGTGACCTGCAGGAGGTGTTCCCACAGGAGGCACATTTCTCCTCCCCACGCAAGGGAAGCTCTTTCAGAGGATGGGCTGTGTGTTTTCAATCCTATTTCCCGTGATCATGCCTAGCTCAGTGCCTGACACAGTGATGAACGACAGTGATATTAACAGTGGCATCAAATTTGGATGTGCTCTCCATCTGCCAGGCACTAAACGAAGCATTTGTTAATGAACAATCATTTGTGTGGCATTTACCAGGTGCCAAGTATTATTCCAAGCACTTACAAAGATGAATTCATGCACATGGATTATCTCATTTAGGCCACACAGCAGCTGTATGAGAAGCTCTAGTAACAGTATCTCCATTTTACAGATAAGCAAAGTGAGGCTTAGGGAAGTTGGGTAGCTTTCTCAAGTGCTCACACTTCTAATGGTTAGCAGAGTGGAGCTTGTAGGTAATAATCAGATATTTGTTAAATTACATAAAATTTATAGCTTCTACTTGGTAAGTGTTTCACTCCACCTTTAGGGGGAGTGGCATTTTACCAATGGACGTAAGGGGCACCCACCCTGCACAGATATGCCTGGTTCTAGGTGGCTGTATACCATATCCTGCACCAAGGCGTCAGTGCCAGGACTGAAAACATGCGAAAGGAAGCCCTGTGACAAATCAATGGCCACCCTTCCACAGTCTTCCACTGGATGGATGCCAAGCCGCCAGAGTGAGCGCTGGCTGTGTGGCTGGACCCAGAGCCTCCAAGGCCCAGTTCCTATAGATTGTTTGCCATCACTGCCTCCAAATTGGATTGCAAGCAAAACAGCCGACCTCTGAAATGACAAGAACAATGCTGTACCTCTCCAGGAAGCTGGGCTGGGCAGCGAACAGGTAGTACTCCCTCTTTAATTCAGGTGTTACGGAGTTGCAGGGTTCAAGAAGACATTTTAGCCTAAAGTATCAAGAAAGTCTCCGAATGGTGTTTCTCCAGAGAACCTCATCTCCTTCCTGCCAGAACTTGTGATTTCTCCTAATGCTGAAGGATTTTCAGAGGAAGCTTAACTGATTTCTAGAGCTCCCGTAAATGATTCCATTTGCTTCTTTCAAGTACCATCCTTGGTGAGTTCAGCCAGCCCCTAGTCCTTGTGCTGTGTGTGTGGGGGGTGGGGGTGAGTGTGTGTCCTGGTACCACACTGACTTTGAAAGCAGTTCCAGAGACTTTGACAGCTTCTCCCCAGCATGTGTAGAATAGGCTCATTTTTTCAATGTAATACAATGGTGCACTTCACAGATCCAGATGAAGGGAGTGACACATCCTTTACACTTAATACCATGACAAGATGCTGAGTGAAAAGTCCTGATGCACGCACTCCACTGGCTCAGACTGATATCGGTATCAGGATGGAGAAATTTCATAGAGGACACAATTTACAGAATGAGTCAAATGCCTAGTGAATCTGCTGTTCAGATGTGGAACTGAACTGTGACCCATATTGCATTCTGAAGGAGCCAGGGGAGGTGGTATAAGGCAGTGGTAATGCACCCTGGCCTTTGGAGTGGACCAAGTGGGTTTAGTTTTTGGCTCTGGTACCTGTTAGTTATGCGACCTTGGACGTAGGAATTAACATTTCTGAGCTTCCTTTTCCTCTTCTGTAAAGTAGACATGTTACACAATGGTTGAAAACGTTAAAAATAATGCAGGTGTGTCTCTTATCCCAGTACTAAGAAACATTTACAAGAGGGCTTGGCAGGTCAATCATTGTTCTGGGCTCTTTACCATACTCTTTTGTTCAGTCTTCGTAACCTTCATAACATCTCTCAGAGACTTTCTTCGTTGTGCATTTGAGGAAACCCGAAGTTCAGAATGTTTAAACGATTTGCCCCAGGCCTAGAGCTAATAAGTTACCAGCAAAACATGAAATTGAACCTAGTGGGTGCCACAGTGCCTTCCAAATGCTGGAGGTGGCACTCCATCAAGGCAGTGAACACTGCTAGGACCCTGCAGCAGGAAGTCCATCTGGCCTAACCTCCTGGACAGGGTGTTTGGCGTCTGTCATCCGTGTTCATGAACATGCCAGCAGGGCGTGTCATCAGCCTGGTTTTAAGCAGCTATTTAGATAAATGAACAAACCTCAAATAAACATCGGACATTTCTTCAGAGCTTGTCATATGCTAAGCAGTTCCCTAAATTTTATTTTTTATTATCTCATCCAACCTCACAGTAAACCCTGTGAGACTACTATTACTATCCCCATTAAAAGCGTGGAAATGGACATTTAAATGTCTCCTTGCTCAGGGTCACAGGGCTGGGAAGTAGTGTGGCCAGGACTTGAATTCAGGCCTGTGCAACTCCGGAGCACTCTCTACGAGCTGAGTGCGTGAGCAGGCCACCCTTCGGCTGCGAGCGCTCTGGGCCCCAGTGCCAGCGGTGAGGTCAGGCAGTGCAGAGAGCTCCCCAGTGTTCAGCCTCGGCATGTGGACCGTGTTCCTGTGGTCCTTGAACCTCCCTGATGATTTCAAATGCCAAGTTACTTGACACTTCATTTGGGAATTCATCAACACAACCAAACAGTGATTTCTGTATGCTGTTGTTAGGCATTTCTTGTGAGCCTATTAGAACAGTATTTTGATTGAACCTAAATATTTACTAAAGTATCTGGCAGTGCAAATTTACCCTAATGCAGGAGCATGTTTGGAAATAATTTATTGAAATTTTTTTGACAGCTTTTTGTATTCTGTAGGAAAATAAAAATGTTTTACACAGCTACTTTTTAAATGAAGGAGAAGTTATTATTCCATGAATAATATAAATAATAATTATACTCCAGGCTCATATTCTGACTGACAAAATTGTGCAAGTGGGAGATGTAAGTATCTCAACATCCTGAGAGTAAAGGACTAAATTATTTTAAATGAAATTTGTGTGTACTTTCTTTTAAAAAACACCAGTTGGCTTTCTAGACTGAAAATGGCCAGGATATGCCGCACAGCATGCTCCAGTTCCTGCCTAAAGTTGGGAGGTGTGGCAGGGTGGCAGGCGGACACAGAGTGGGGAGACTTGGGCGCTGATTCCAGAGGCAGCACCTGCTGGCTCGGGGGCCTGAGGAAGCCGTGTGTCCTGTCAGGGTCCTGGTGACGACTCCTGCCACGAGAGGATGTGGGGCGCTGCGCTGTTTCACTGCACACTCACAAGATTTCCTACGGTTACGTTGGCTCCCATTTATAGAATAGGAAGGTGAGGCTGATGGAGTTAAAACACTTTGTTCAAAGTTGTATTTTATTTTGACACCCACAGGCGTAAAGAAAAGTTGTTCTTGGTATTGGTTCTAGGTACCAAAAGTAAACACATGCCTTGTCCTAGGCACACGTACAAAAACTAATCTCCCAGAATTCAGTTAATCCTGTTTTTTTCTACAGTCCTTGGGTGGGGTGTTGAACTTAAGACTCTAAATAGAAATTGCATGGGGGAAGATTTCCGATGAAATTGCTCAGGGGAAATGCCTATGTGAGATGACTATAGATGCAGTTTGGCAGCGTTTAAATTGAATTGGGAATGTGCTGAATTGGGGACTGACTAAAATGTTAAACTGCTTGGCTTGAACCATGTTCAAGGACAGGGCTGAAATAAAAAGTGTAAAGCCAGCTGCAAAGGAGGAAGACATCAGGATGGCTGTATCTGCTGATGGCAGCTTGCTCCGGTCTCATCTCTGCTTGGCAGCTCTCCTGTCCCAGTGGGCAGCTGCAGTGAGGACCGGTGGAAATCTGAATGGGCAGCCTCAGGAGAAAAGAGCCTGTTGGGTGGCACTGCACTGCTGTCAGATGGGAGCCATCCTCAGGCAGAGTGACTGTTTCTCTAGCCCAGGCATCTTTTCGCAATTTAATTGTATTTGTGGACCATATTGAGATGTGTGTGCTTTGTCACTCCGAATGCTTTGCAAACCAAGACACGGCCATCTAACTTAATGGGTTCAGTCTGCAGTGTCTATGAAGACTCAGCCCAAGAAGAGAGATGTTAGACTTCTGACGTTTCCATGCCGCTTGTAGTCTTTGTCTGGATTAATTCATTTGCTCATTTATTCAACAAACACATTCTGAACACTGTATAGATAATTCTCTGTGCTTGGATACATCAATAAACAAGACAGACAAAGATCCCTGCTCTCCTAGAAATAGAAGTCCAAGAATATGCATGATTAAGTGGGAAGATGACTAGCTTTAGAACCAGCCAGCTTCAGGGTCCAAGGTCAATTCCTCATTTCTTAGCTATGTGACCTAAACTGCCTGAGCCTCGTTTTCTCATGGGTAAAATGTAAACTGTAATGCCAGCTCATAAAATCATGTGAAGCTTGGAACAAGTAAGGGAGGGAGCCATACAGGGCCCCTGGAAGGGCCAGTAAATGCTGCCTCTCCTTTTCCAGGTCGGTCAGTGGCTTCCTGCTCAGTACATGGTACTGCTGCTCTTCACTGTGTGACAGCCAGCTCCGCACCATAGACTCTGTGCCGTGTCCATTGTGCAGAGTTCACTCGGCAATCCTCAGGGTTGTGTTTTCAGCTACACCTGGCTAGAAAGTAGACAAAAGAACGGTGAGTGCTCCAGATGGAATGTTAGTGTCTTCCCAAAATTTGTGTTGAAGCGCTACCCCGATGTGGTGGTGTTAGATGGTGGGGCCTTTAAGAAGTAATTGGAATTAGTAGAGGTCCTGAGGGTAGACTCCCCATCGTGGGATTAGTGGTCTTATAGAGAGAGAGACTTTCTCTGACACTGTGTGAAAAGCTGTGATGTTTGAACTTACAGTGTGATGGTGGTTGTCTACAATCTAGGAAGAGGTCCTTCACCAGGAACCTACTGTACCTTGACCATAGACTTCTCAGCCTTCTAGGCTGTGAGAAAATGTCTGTTGTTTAAGCCACCCGGTCTAAGGAATTTTGTTAAAGCAACGTGAGCTAAGGTAGAGAGCCAGATGCCAACTTAGAAGACAGGGTAGCTATTGGTGCCGATCCATCTGTTTCATTGGTTTGAGCACATTGATCCTCACTGGGAGTCACTTGGCATCTTCACAGAGGTCTTTGTAGCCGTGTCCACAGATGGGGACCCCAGCTCTCGGCTGACCACAACCAGTGCTCTTGGAACGTCCACACTGTCCTTCAGTGTGACTAGATTCTGGTTTGTTACTGTGTTTTCTAATGGCCCCAACACTTCCGACTTCAGAAAGGCCATCTCTTAGTGTAAAGGAAAACCTATGCCCCTTTGTACCTTGTTAACACTTTGAGTCTTTCTTGGAATTTTTCTCTGAACTAAACAGAAACTAAAAAAGAAATTTACTGATGACCTCTGGTAATAGCTTAGTCGATGGAGATGTAAATGCCAGGTATCATCCTGTAGTTTATAGGTAAGAGATTAGAGGAGGAAAATCTTTTAGTTTTGTTTTATTCTTAATATCTTATTGCTACAAATATATGTAATACATATTCATTATAGAAAGTAAAGAATAAACAAAAATAAGGAAATAAAATTAATTCTAAGACCCTGCGATAAATATTATAATCATTTTGATAAATACTGTAGCTAGTAAATGTCAGTAATGTACTTTTGTATTTATCAACTGATTTCATCTTTCCCTGTAGTTAGGTACTTTTATATAACACCAATTTAATAACTTCATAGTACTCCATTTTGTGGATGTATCATAATTTAAACCCCCTCCTATTTTTTACATTTGTTTCTCATACTTTCTTGGTTATCATTAACAGCATCATGATGAGAATCTGCATAGCTAAATCCTTGCTCTCATCTATGCTTATTTCTTTAGAATAATTTTCTAAAGGCAAAGTTGTGGGTCCAGACTTACAGCCAGATTCCCTTTAAGTCATGTACTTATTTAACAAATATCTTAAAGCACCTATATTTTCAGGCAGTAATAGGCACTGAAGCAAAATCATGTGGACAAGGGATATATGGTCTCCATCCTCACAAAGCTTCCAATCTCGTGAAGTTGTTCAGTTTATCCTGCTGCAGGCAGGGTATGAGTGTTTTCCACCTGATATGGGTCAGCTCCTTCCAAAATATCTTTAAAGTGTCTCATATCCTTTTGTTCAGTTGCCCACTAAAACCTTGCCCAGTGTTCCGACAGTGTCCTGTATGAAGATGCAGCACCAAGTTGTGGAAGTGCACCGGGGCAGCTGATCACAGACCGCCGCCCTTTTACCGCAGTGCGTGGGAGTGAGCACACACTCCTTAAAATTGATGAACTGGTAGCTTTATGCCTTGACTTGACATATGTTTTATGCTCAAAACCCCATATGTTCCTCATTTTAGCACCTCTGGTGTCTGGGTGTCTGGAGCAAACCCAGACTTGGATGCTCTGTTTGAATGTCATGGCATTTGTGTCCAAACAGATTAGTGTCCAAAATGGCTCAAATGGAAATACGTTCCCACATGGGGCAGGAGACTGGACAAGATGGTTTTGACATGCTTACTTCCCTGCTTTTCTCTTCCTTTGTCATTTTAAGAAGAGAAAAGGGTCCAAAGGGAATGAATCTGTTAGAATTCAGATAAAAATTACTCTAAATCATTAACAAAGAAAGAGATTCCAAAATGTCACACCCAAATCTGCAACATGGAAAATCTGAACCATTGAAAATCATGCATTAACTGTGGTTATAAGATAGTCATCTCGACAGCTAAAAATACACAGGGACAGTCAGAAATATTGCTGTTTTTTTTATATCCAGTGAAATAGCTTCATTTTACTCCACAAAGAAAAAGGCTCCTTTGAACACTGAACAGTATTAAATTTGCTATTAAGTCCATTGTTCCACATTCTGTTTTAAGGTCAGTACCCCCAGTCCTTCCCTGGCTACACTGCCTTGGCACTGGCTCCCTGGGTCCTCTTGGTGAACTCCAGCCCATCTCCCCAAGTCCGGGTCCTTCATTCCCTCTTCCAGTCCCTCACAGCCCCTGACCACCCCTTACTGCCCACCCATACTTATTTAAGGGCTAGCTAAGCCAAAAGTACGTGACTGAGTTAACTGCAGCCTCCTTGCATTGGTGGCTTTTGCAGTGGGAGAACAGAGACCAACACATTTTCCAAACACTTTCAAGTAAGGCTTCAGGCAAAAGAAACTGACATGGGAAAGGAAAGGTGTGAAGTCAGTACCCTGGACACCAGAAGTGAGGATAGTGAGGCAGAGACCTGAGATGCCTAAGGATCAATTTATTTAGCAAAACAACATGAACCTTTATAGCAGTTACTATAATATTTTCAATTTAGGAACTTCATATTTTAGAGGAACTATAAACATCTATTTCCCTGAAATTCCTAAATCACTCTTACTTAAATTAGAGCCAGTCACCTTCAAAGTACTCACGAGGCTATGATTTTTCTTAAGGTTGCCTGAATCTACACTGGGGGTCCTGCTGCAATGCAGAGTCCCAGGTCCTACTCCCCACGCCTCTTCATTCAGGGGGTCTGGGCTGGGGCTAGCTAAGTCTGATGCAGGCACCCTTGGGGGTAGAATGCCTGGTGTGCGGCTTTGATGTGTTATGGAGAAAGCTGGCCTCACATTTGGTGAAATGTGAGGGTTTGGAAATATGCCAAGATGGAGGCATAGCAGCCCTTAAGCTGTGGGGTGGGGTGAGCCTTCAGGCACAAGAAGGAGCTAAATCTTGCCCATATTCTATGACCTAGTAGGGGAACATACCATCATGCTGGAAGGGACAGGCTTGGTTCTGAGTGAATCGAGTATCTCAGACAGTTGGAAGCATACAGATCTCCAGTAGATTATATAGGACAGGAGCAAGTGAATGGAAATGAGTAACGGGTGTTGAAAGTTTTTGGTGGTTGGCACAAGTGCTTGCTTACTCTGAATTCTTATTATAAAAGATAGTCTCAGGGCCAGTGGATATCATGTGTGAATTAAGTAGTACAGAAATGGCTTCATTTCTGGGTCCTCTTACCCTTTCTGATCCTTTTAAGGAACACCCATCTCTGGGCTAGAGTCCAGACTCCCCAGTCTGGTATATCAAAGCGCTAATAATGAGGCCCCTCTACCCACCCAGCCTCCTCCCCGCCCACCTCCTCAGCACTCTAGTCCCATCACCTGTCGGAAGTCCCCCACACGTACTCTCCCAGAGAGCCTGCCTTGCTCTGCGGTGCCCCCTCATCTGCACATCCTCTCCCCTGACCCCTGCTCCATCGCAGCCGTCACCACTTCTTATACCTCTGTCTGGGGCGACCTCCTCTTTGAACCCTTTCTGATCCTCTGAGCCGTCCTGGTGGAATTTTTTATTTTTTCCTTTTCTTTTTTTAAAAAATATTTTTATTGGGGTGACATTGGTTAGTAAGATTATATAGGTTTCAAGTATACAATTCTGCGGTACATCATCTGTATGTTGCACTGTGAGCCTGCCACCTGAAGTCAGATCTTCCATCACCATGCATTTGACCCTTTATCCTTTATCCTCTCCACCCCTTTCTCTGCTAACCACCATGATGCTGTCTGTGTCTGTGAGGTTTTTTTGTTTTTCTCGTTTGTTCATTTGTTGCTTCCAGTTTTATATCCCACATGTGAGTGAAATCATACAGTTCTTAACTTTTTCCATCTGACTTAATTTCGCTTAACATGATATTCTCAGATCCATCCGTGTGGTCATAAATGGCGGTATTTCAACTTTTCTAATGGCTGAGTAGTCTTCCATTGTGTACATGCACCACATCTTCTTTATCCCATTATCTATGGAAGGACACTGTGGTTGTTTCCATGTGTTGGCCACCATGAATAATGCTGTAATGAATATAGGGCTGCATATATCTTCACATTCGTTTTCAAATCTTTTGGGTAGACACCCAGAAGAGGGGTCTTGCAAGAGTAACTCTATTCTGAGTTTTCTGAGGAGCCTCCATGCGGTTGTCCGTAGCAGCTGCACCAGTTTGGCCCACAGCAACCGAAATCCACTGTGTAACAGTTTCCAGGGCAGACGACTACATGACCTTGTTCACTTCTCTGCCCCTTTTTGCTAGACTGACAACTCTTGGGCAGAGGGTGACCGTATGCACAGTGGCATGACAGAGCATGGGTTTGGGTAGATAGGGAATAAGTATGTTTAGTGTGAAGTACCCAGGCCATCAAGTTTCTCGGGTAGACTCAAGAACAGTGTGGTCATGGAGCTAACTTCTGACACCTTGTCCCCCTTTCTAATGCTTTTCCCGGAATGAGGAGGGGTTGAGTTCAAGAAGGCCCTTTGCTTCACCAGAGTGGCTTGTGGCTTCCCTAGTTCCGGGCCGTTATTGGGCATGTCTGAACTGACCTCTGACCTCTGCCTGCACGTGCTCATGAGCCTTCACATGCTCTCAGAGGCTGGGGCTGAGACCTATAGATGATCAAAGAGAGGACCTCAGGTCTTTATCCACCATTTTTCAAGATTTTTGTTCTTGACCTAATGTTACACATTTTATCAGTCCTAAATTTGAAATCCTGTTATTTTATATATTTGATAATTTATATCAATATATTGAAGATGTGGATAAACTTTTTTTTTTTTTCCAGTGAGCAAAATTACTTTGATTACTTGGTTACCGGAGACTGAATTGTTTTAGAAATTGGCTTTTTCAATCTTGTCCAGAAACCAGCTTTGGTTTCTGGACTTGTCCAAAATCTTGTCCAAAGCCAGCTTTGGTCTCACTTTCACAGAGCTTTCCCTGAAGCAGTTTCTAACCTGGTCTGGCGGCTTCTCAGGGGACTGGAACTAGACAGTGGATACGCAAATCCTTAGCTGCCCAAAGCAAACAGCATGCAACCTCTTTAGCTCTAGGAAGCTCTAGGGCAAATTCCAGTTTCAGGAGGGCTGAAGACAAACCAGAAGCACCATATTAGTTAGGGAGATAGATTTTATTCATTAATTTTTATTCATTCATTTAAATATTGATTGATGTTCTCTCTGTGTCGAGGGCTATGCTGGCCTTGGCACATGAAAGTGAATATCTGCATCTCATGGGAAAACATATCCATAAATAGTGTGCAGGGTTCTGAGCAACATGGGCACAAGGCAGGGGGCCAGACCCTCTGCCTGGGGTAGGGAAGGGGGCTCCTGAGAGGAGACGCGCCCTGGGCCAGAAGAAGCCTGTGGGGGAGGAGGGCAGGCCAGGAGAGGAAACAGCTGCTAACACTATCAGAGGGCATGTCTTATTTGGAGACCATAAACTCCTGGATCTGGCCAGAGCATAGGGCACAGGTGTGAGGGCAGAGGAGACAGGAGACTCTAAAACAGGAGAACAGTCCTGGGTGTGAAGGGCGTTGGCAGTCGAATGGATGGAGGTCACGGGACGTGAATTTGTTTTAGACTTTCACTTTTATCGTGGTTTATCTCTACATGAATATAAAAGCATATATCCATGTAGTAGACAAAAATAAGCCATTAGAACTGCTATATAATAAAAATCATGAGACTCCAATTATGTTATAATTGATTTTCAATAGTCCCGTACCAAGGACTGATCTGATCATTATTTCCTCTCCCATCTTCCATATTTCTGCCACCTGCCTTGGAGGAAGGGCACTCCTGCCAGCACCCCAAGTGCTTTGGTTTCCCCAGACTTCCCCTTGAGCACAGCTAAAACAAACCTGCCTGTAATTGCCAGAGACATCTTTGTTCTGTCTACAAAGACAAGCATCTTTCAGTCCTTTGTACTGTCATCTCAGTCTATTAGACACTTTCTTCAGGGTGTGGATTTTGCCGTGATGGGTTTCTAGCGGGTCTCGCAGTTGCTTTTTATCTGAAAGAAAGGGCTGCAAGAATTCAATGGATTATTTATTAAACAGCCAATCCTGCTTTGAGAGGCATTTTTTTTTTGAGTGTTTAATAACGATTCTCCTCTTGGATGCTCTCTGTATAAAAGAAGTTAAACTACTAAAGAAATGATTTAACCATTTTAAAACTAATACACTTTAGAATTCTGATTGGAGATAAGGTAGAATTTTATTAACAAAGGACAAATCTCTTTTTCACAAAGTGGAAGTGTCTTCCTACTAGGAAGATAAAACCAAGAGAAGTCTGGGAAAGTATGACTCAGGTGAGTAACAGCCCAAGATGAAATTAATACAACACTCAATGTCCAGTTCATAAGACCTAGAAGACTTATGCACCTTTGACATGTTTTGTGTTTGACCCATTTATCAGGTCATAGTCAGTTACCCCTCACCAAATGTAAGCTCCATGAGTATAGGGAATTTGGTCGGTTTTATTCACCACTCTATCTCCAGCATTTGGAACTATGCTTGGCACATTGTAAGTGTTCAGTAAAACTTTGTTTAAAATGTTATAAATATATAAGTATTTTGAACACAAAAGGCAAGATGACACATGTACTCATCAGAAGGGAATTCCTGTGCTGGCAGGGACTGAGTTTTTTGTTGTATTGTCCGCAGTGGCCTGAAGAGGGCCTGATACACAACAGACACTCAGCACACCTTTGTGGGTTGGGCAGCTCAAAGCTCATTACTAAGGTGATTTGGGGATGTTACTAGGTTTTTGAAGGACTGAGGAAGAGTGGCAGAGGAGAAAGAACAGGAGAGAGAATGACAGGCACTGGTATTTGAGAGCTCGCTGCCATTTCACAGTGTTTTTTCAGAGATTATGTATAGTTTATTAGGTTAAAACTACAATTTCAAATGAAATTTGCAATTCCCCAAGAACAGAAAATCAGATTTGGATACATGAAAACTCATATCAACTCCTTGTCAGCAGCTCCGTCCTTTTTGTGTTGGTCACCCTGAAGTGAGGAAATGCATCTGATAGGTCTCATAAGTCTTTGCTGTGCTAATCATTATGTTCTCCTGTCTGCAGAGTATTGGATTCATATATAATCCAACAACCATTTACTTAGCAGCGACAAGATATTACTCTGGCCAAGATCATCCTTTGTGGGCCCAGGGACCAAGTCAGCTCTACCTGGAAGGGTGCAGGGAAAGGGCAAAATATAAGATGGATTTTAATGATGAACAGGACACTGGCATCTGAAGTGCTTGTTTATTACAAAAATGGGGAAGCTTCACAGTTATTTTTCTCTGCTGGTTGGGAACCAGAGCTAAACAGAGAGAGGAAAATTGCCTTTGATTGAGCACGTGGCCTGCAGCCCCTGGCATGCTCCAGAAGCAGAATAGATATTATAAAATACAGAAGATCACTGTTTGACCCAGAGTTGTCTCAAAATATATTAAAATACATTTCTTAACATGGAGAAATATTAACACTGTAAAATTTTAGAATTTGAAACTTAGGTGCTTAGGTGTTTAAATAATCAAAAGTATTCAGGGATAAGACAATACAAGGTAGAAAACACAATGTTTTCTACCTGAAAAAGATAGTTAAAGAACGGGAGCCTATTATAGTGGCAAAATAGGAAGCTTAGCCAGCAAATGATTAGTTAGAAGAAGGAATCTTGGTTAGTCCAGGAAAAATGGACAGGTAGACCCATTCAAGACTGCAGGTCAAAGCCCTGTGGTTCATTATACAATTGTGACGATTATCACTAGTACTAGCTTCCAGCCCATTTCTAAGAGCGGAGTCTACTTCCTAACTCCTTGACAGCAGGCTTGGGAATGGGATTCTCTTTGGCTAATGAAATCTGAGTAGAAATGACTTATGACATTTACTTTAGGAGCCATCATGAGATTCTGCCCAGGTCTCCAAGGGAAAAGAACATACAGTATCATCATAGCCAATTCATAGGGACCAACATGTGAATCTGACTCATTCTTTGCTTTTGCAAGCCACTAATATTGGGGAATTTTTTGTTGTCACTGCACAACTTAGCCTAAGCTTTCTGATACTGTCTCTGTCTCTGTGGAAGACGGTGAGATGATAGTCTGGGCGTCCCAGAGGAGTGGTGCCATGGCAGGGGATGCCAGAGGTCTAAGAATCCTAGGTTCCACTGAGGGCGCTGCCACCTTGGCATCAGCTGGGGCTGCGGAGACCTGCACACTCCCAGGCCTCACACTAGAATGAGTGAATCTGAATCTCTGGAGGTAGAGCCCATGTAGCTGTATTTTCACAGACTCTTCAGATGATCCTTGAACAAACCCAAATCTGAGAACTGCTGGATCAGGGTGTTTACCTGCAACTAAAGTGCCAGAATAGGGAGGCAGTGAACAAGAAATTAGGGAACTGCCTTTTGGGGTTTTGAGATTGGATCTGGCTCTGCCACTCACTGGCTTTGGGATCCTGAGGTAGTTGCTTTGATTCCAGACTCAGATTTCTCATGGCTTCATGTCTTTGATGACAGCCATCCCCTCTGCCTCCCAAGGCTGTTGTGATAAGATAACTCTGAAGAGCTCTGTAAGCTGAAAACCACTTTTGTGTATCCAGACATTATGATCTCGTTGAGACGTGGGGTAGGGATGTAGGTGGGGAGGTATGTCTTTCTAGTGATGTGGGGAACCTTGGAGACCGTGTATTGCATCAAGATGGAAATCAGCATAGCACTGGAAAGCAGGCACAGCCTAGTCAATGCTCATTTCATTTTGCTCTTTTAATAACCAGTAGGAAAATGAATTAAGGATTATCCATGTCTAGGAGATGGCTGAATGTCTAGAGCCCATCGTGTTTAAGCTGCAGAACTGAGAAGAGACTCATCTCTGCTATTTCAATTGGGAATCCCAGATACTTGAAGAAGCCAAGAAGGGACAACCTGCCAAGTTGTTCTTAGCTCAATAAAGGATGGATTACAGCTCCTCTGGGCTTCTCGCCATCCCTGCTAAGACAGGGCTCATCAGCTGCTAGGCACTGTGCTAAGCACATTAACCAGGGCTTCACAACAGTCTCAAGAGATATGTCGAGCCCACTTACATAGATGAACAGACTGAAGCTTAGCAATGTCGAGTTGTTTGTCTAATGTGACCTTCTAATAAATAATAGAGGCCAGACTTGAACCAGGTTTTTGCCTGACTCTAGAGTTTTTGCTCTCAATCATTATGATTTTCTTTAGAACAAGCAGATACAGTTATTGTGGTGAAAAGATGAAAACATAAAAGCATGCATTGCTTTTACAACCAGGAAAACAGGTGATATTCAGTACCATTGAAACTGGCCATTTTCAAACAGCTGGGCATTTTACCTAGCTAAACTAGAAACTGTAGTATAATAAGTTATAAAAATCCGGTAAGTCCTATATATGCCATCTTATTACCTTACATTAAAAGTAAGTAGTAAGTGTAAGAATGCATGCTTGTTGCACTTCTGTCTTTAGATTTGAGTTGAAGAAGTGAAAAGAAAGTTGCTGTAGACTTAAGGTTTTTATATGTTACAGGAATCTAGACATGGCTGGAATGATGAAGGAAAGAAAAAATCAGTGGAGCCAACTCTTTTTTTTCTGCAATTATAATCTATTCAAAATGCACGTCCTTTCTATGCTACCCTTGATTTTTATCATCATAACTCAGAAGAATTCCTAAGGAAGGCACACCAAAGAGAAAGTGCTTTTCAATCAGGAAAATAAGAATACTCCCAGTTACATTTTAACATTGCAGGGTACTGAACTGTGGGTAAGTATTTAAGTGTCTAATTATTGTTAGACTCTACACCTAAAATGAGGAGAAGGAGCTGCTCTGGGAATTAAAAAAATCCTCATGCTAATATATTAAAACAAATTAATTATGAATTTCCTTTACATGATCTACCGCTCCTTAGTTTTTGGACCAATTTCTGTCCATCACCATTCCTATGACTGTAAATCTTTAAAAGCCATGTAAAATAGAATTGATATACAATGCAAACTACCATGAAGGGAAAGTTATATTATCAGAACAAATGGAGTACATAAAGAGAAGTAATAAGGCCCAGTAAGAGCTTCACAGACTTTAAAATGAATCCAAACCCATAACGAATGGTGAGAGTTTGAGTTCTTAGAATTACTTAAGAATTCATTAGACCATTTTATTAGTCATTTTCTTAGGCATATTTCAAAACATATAGAAAATTACCTTTTATTTTTCTTTTCTTTCTTCTTCCCTTTCTGACCTCCTTCTCCCTTCCCCTCCCTTCCTCCATTTCTTTCTTCCTTTGGTTTTTCCTTATATTCTCCCTTCCTTTCTTTTACTAGCAAAGGAGAAAGGACATGATTTATTTATTTCTTTAAAAAAAGATTTTTATTTATTTATTTGTAGAGAGAGGGGAAGGGAGGGAGAAAGAGAGGGAGAGAAACATCAGTGTGTAGTTGCCTCTCACATGCCCCCTACTGGGGCCATGGCCCACAGCCCAGACATGTTTCCCCACTAGGAATGTAACTGGCGACCCTTTGGTTTGCAGGCTGGCGTTCGATCATCTGAGCCACACCAGCCAGAACAGGACTTCTTTGGGAACTTCTTTGGGAAGTGTTACAGCAAAAGTAAATTGCAACTATATAAATAAACAATCCTTTGCTCAGACTAAATAATAAATAAAAAATTCTGAGTTCCCACTGTTGCTTTTTAAGAAAGAACATCACAGACTTGTTACTCATCATTTTGGGGGGACCTATTGTGTACTCCCTTCAGGTGGTTTTCCCACATACCCAAACTAGGAGGAAGTGTGGCTGCCGAACACGGAGAAAGTCTCTGGGGTTTTGCATTGATGAACTCTGGCTTCTAGGACTTCTGTCTTAGGCCATCCCTTGCTGGGTAGGGTCAGAGAGAGCCCCTCAAGGCCAAGGCAGCTAAGGGTTCCTCTTATTTTCATTTCATTTAGGTTTATTTTTAACATCTCTGCATTCCTTGTCTGAACATCCCTGACCTCGAATAATCAGTAATGCAGCCACTTGCCTTTGTGGTGCCCGGTCAGACAAGCACTGCTAGATAACATATCAGCTGGCAAGTGGGTTTCACTACAAATTCATGGTCTCAGCTTCAACTGGCCTTTAATGCAGACCTGAATTGGTTCATCCAGTTCTGGTATCTGCAGAACATGTCTGAATTTTCTATATCCTTCATCCTCTTAGTAAATGAACTTCTCTTAAAGAGTAGGCAGAAAAGGCAAGGGAGAGGAATTCCTGTCCCCTTATCTGCAAGCCTCTTTGCCTTCCTCCTCCCAACTCCCTCGCACTCTGCATTCTTCTCTTCCGCAATCTTGGGAAACGTACACTATTAACTACTCATGCTCTGCCCTGTATCACTGCTGTGATCTGTCTGTTTGATCTTCTTGCTAGCACTTACATGTATTCTGGTCTTTTTCATGTTAAAAATGACTGTCTCTGAGCAGTTTTTCAGCCTTACTATACTTTACTACAATGCCAAATAAGATACAGGGATTTTTGTTGGGATAAGTAGTGCAAGCTGGGCTTTGAGGAAAGCGTGCATCTTTCAGCCTTAATAACTACTGTGAAGAATTACACAGCCTCATAGACTGAGATTTATGTAAGATGTTTGCTAATATCGGGCTGGCCAAAAAGTTCATTTGGTTTTTTCATTCAGTGGCTCTAGTAGTGCTTAGTTATCTTTAACTTCATTAGAAACAATTATGTTAGATTGTATTTTGACAGCTGTCATATCAGCATGCATTAAAAAACTTAATTAAAATTAGTAAATTTTTGTGCAGCCATTTTAATCTTGAAGATGGAAGAAAATATGCAACATTTTTGGTGTATTATGCTTCATTATTTCAAGAAAGGTAAATATGCAACTGAAACACAAAAAAGGATTTGTGCAGTGTGTGGAGAAGGTGCTGATTGAATGTGTCAAAAGTGGTTTGTGAAGTTTCCTGGTACTATTGACATTTTGGCCAAATAACTCTTTGTGGTGCAGCTGTCGTGTGCACTGGAAGATGTTGAGCAGCACCCCTGGCCTCCATCTACTAGAAGCCAATAGCAGGAGGTAGCAGGCATACTCAAAATATCTAAATCAATGAAGTTATTAGTGAAAATGAAAAATGTGTCTTTTATTTTACGGAAAAAAACTAAATGGACTTTTTGGCCAACCCAATATTTACTGAAATAACCTGTCCATTCTTATAACCAAAATTAACAAGCTCAACAAATGAAATAGTTCAAGATGTTGAACTTCTAGATGTTGACCTTCATGAAAGACCTGTCTTTCCCCATTTCTCCTCAATGGCATATGTTTGAATGGAAGTAACCATTTGCTTAGGAGGAATTCCAGCTAAGGAATGCATAAGAAAACCTCAGTGTTAGGGAGGATGGTCTTTGGCCACCTTGACTCAAAAGATCTGAGGAATATAATTTTTTAGATTGAATTTCCAGTGGGCCAGTGAAATCACTCTTTGTTCTTCTACCCTGGACTTTGTTAAAGTCCTATAGCTAACTTTATGAAAATCATTCTAGTGAAATAAACATGGAAAGAAAAATAAAACAAATCTGAGCACCAAAGCAAAGCTGCTTCGTATACTTTAGGATGAGCATTGGATGCTTTCTCCTATTCTGTTGCTGCATATGTATCCCATGGCTCTGCCCACTTAGGTAGGTAGCTTTCAACTGCAGAAAAGAAATCCCAGGCCCTAGAGCTGAATTGCCAAATCTGCACCTAGTGCCTCTCATATACCTGCAGCTAGGACCTGGCACACATTGCATAAATGGATGTTTATATTTCAAAGATTGCAGGCTGAGCTCACATTGCTGAGCTCAGATAGGAGAATCGGCTTTTTCTTTTTTCTTTTTTCCCCAGATATCAATATCAAAGGTAGAATAAATGACTTCATAACACTTTTACTATTGCTACTAGTGGTAATAAATCTGTATTTTGTACTGATCTCTCTCCCAAAGCACTTTGTAAGCATGAAAAGAAATACAAACTTCCACAAAGATTGCTTTATGTAGTCAAAGGCTACTTCCTGGGAAATGCAACTTGCTATTTAACAGCTCACAGGTACATTAGACTAGGGTTCCTCAACCCCGGGCCATGGAGCTGATTCATTGTTCTTCCATTGCTGAATAGCTGATCTTCTTGCCCTTTTCACTGAGGAACCTGCTGTGTTGTTTTGATTCATCTGTCCTCCTGCCCTGAGCTCCCAACAGCATATGGCGTGGACCTGTGTGTGACTCTCATCACTTGGTGTTGTCATTAAGTGGTTTCCTTCCCCTCCTTGTCCTGACCTTCATCCCTGTGTTCTTGGGGGCTGGGAACTGTGTTACTCAGCTTCTTATTCCAGTCATTACCCCAGAGTCAGATCCAGAGTAGGGGCTCAGAAAGTGATGGACAGGTGAACCATCAACTTGGTGACTACACAGCAGATTGTCCCAAACCAGGACACATTGGAGTGTAAAAGGGAATGTGATAATAATGATTGCCCTGGGACAACAGGGTAAAGTTGGACTGGGATTGACTGGGTTATATGGTCACCTCGGTGATCACTGTAAGGTATTATGGACAAAATTGTGACGTCTCCAATCCTGGAGGATTTTTTAGAACAAGGGGTCTCCCATCCCTGGGCTGCACAAGCAGGAGGTGAGTGGCAGGCTGGCAAGCAAAGCTTTATCTGTATTTACAGCCACTCCCCATCACTCGTGTTACCACCTGAGCTCCGCCTTCTGTCAGATCAGTGGAGGCATTAGATTCTCGTAGGAGCATGAACTGCTCATGCCAGGGATTTAGGTTGCACGTTCCTTATGAGAATCTAATGCCTGATGGTCTGAGGTGGGGCTGAGGCAGTGATGCTAGAGCTGGGGAGTGGCTGCAAATACAGGTTATCATTAGCAGAGAGGCTTGACTGCACAGAGACCATCATAAATCAGTTGCTTGCAGACTCCTATCAAAACCCTATCAGTCAGTAGCAAAGAAACAATTAAGGTGCATCTGGTGGCAGGCTATAAAGACATCCCCACCCGTCCCCTGTCCATGGAAAAATTGTCCTCCATGAAACTAGTCCCTGGTGCCAAAAAGGTTGGGGACCACTACATTAGACAACACTGTAAGGCAGGGTTATCCAATTATAACCAAAGGCTGAATTGATTTAGGTAGAGTGCATTTACTTCAAAGGCCCCTGATCTCCATTTTACATCCCACATGAAGGGACGTTAGAGGAGTCCAGTTACTGCACAACTGTGTATTTGGGTTCCATCGTGAGGCCTTTAAGGGAGAGCAGAGCAGGTGGTACCAGCCACTACGTGGGGAAGCTATTGCTTGACCTACCCCAGGGTGCAGGCTGCCTCAGTGAACCAAGCAGCAAGGGTCTCATTACTAGGAAATGCTCCTGCCAGAATGGTTAGATTTCTTTTTTATGGCCTCGCGACTCTCCTTGTGAAGTTTTCTCTCCATTTTTGTCTCATTTTGCTTGTAGTCTGTTCAGAGGCTCCTTAAGGTGACTGTCTTTCCCTTTTCCAGTTCCCAGCTTCCCCCTGAAGAAATCCATTTCAAGGAGGAGAGAAGATGGTGGCACAGTAAGAGGATGCACATCCCTGTTCCCCCTTCACACAGGTGAAAAATCTAGAGCCCAGCAAACAGACACCAGAAACACAGCATATTTGAAAACAGGAGATTGAAAATTGCAGTGGACATTGAAAAACCAGACGGTAAGGATAGTACTCCAGCAGCGCAGAGACCAGGGCAGGGGCTGAGATCCCAGGCCAGTGCTGGCCATAAGACTCTAGGGAGGGAGCTGGGTAAATCGCTCCCTCATCAGCCAAACAAGGTCTCGGCAGCACTGGGATAAACCTGGTTGCTTGAAATCTCACAGAGAGGAGTTAAGATCTCATAGCCCTGGGAAGACTGCGGGTTGGAGCTAGCGCTATTGTCCACGCCCACACACCATTGGGAACAGCTGTGCGGGGATCCATTGGCACCAGCACGCCACTGGGGGACCCATGCTACAGTCACTCAGCGCTGCGGTCTCTCAGCGCTCGAGCGCCATCAAGGAACTGCGATACAATACAGTCTCTCGGTGCCTGCACGTGCACCAACAGGGAGCTGAGATACAATACGGTTTCTCGGTGCCCGCGCCCCATCAGGGAGCAGAGATACCATACTCTCGGCACCCGCGCGCCAACAGAGAGCTGCGACACGGTCTCTCGGCACCCTTGTGCCATTGGGGACCTAAGTGGGCTGCTGGGAGATCTTAGACACTGGTGTGCGACCTGCGTGGGGGTCAATTTGTGCTCGCAGGACAGTTGGCACCTGTGCATGGAAGGCTGAAAGATCATTAGCACTTGCGCACCTGCGACCGCAGTAGGCGCCTGCTGCCTCAGAAGGCACACCTGAGGCCCTGTGCGGAGAGGCCCTGGGCTAGCTCTGAGGACAGTAGGCCAAAGATAACTGAGTGCTGAACAGGGAGAAAAACAATGCAGACACCCCTCGGCCACTGCAGTCGTCAAGGCCAGAAAAACCAGCTTGGCAAGATTGATAACAGCAAGAGTTGGTGTTTTTGGTGGGGTTTTTTGTTTGTTTGTTTTTGTGGGTTTTTTCTTTTTCTCTCTTTTTATTATTAATTTTTCATTATTTTGATCTTTTTTTATCCCTCAACTCCTTTTGCCTCTCATTACTTCTTTCTTGTTTTATTCCTTCTTCCTTTCTTTCCGAGCTTATTTCTTCTTCCTTTCTCTTTTTTTCTTTTCTTTTTTATTCTGCTTTTCTTTATTCTCTTTTCATTTTTTTCCTATTCCTTCTTTTCTTTTTTCTTTCCTCCTCTTTTATCTTTTTAAACACTATGAATGAGACAAAAACAAAACAAACAAAAAAACCCTGGAACTATGGAAAGACCAGAGTTGGTCCCAAAGAGGGGGCATTTCAACAGCTGAGACACTGGAAGCCGTGAACATCAGGATACCCGAAGGAGATAGCACCACTGAATCTCACATGCATCCTACCACAGGAATTCACACCATAAACCCAGGGAACCAGAACAAATCAATTTAAGAAACTGAGCCTAACAAGAAGAGCCTCACAAACAATGGGAAGACAAAGAAACAATCCCCAAATGAAAGAAAAGGAGGAAGCCCCAGAAAGAATGCTAAATGAAATGAAGGCAACTCAACTATAAGATTTTGAGTTCAAAGCAATGGTTGTCAGGGAGCTCCATGAGCTCTCAATGAGCTACCAGAAACTACAGGGAAGCTACGAGGAACTCACTGAAAACTATATCAACATGAAAAAGGAAATAGAACCTATCAACAAGGGCCAAGAGGAAATGAAAAATACAGTTTCTGAACTGAAGAACACAGTGGAAGGAATGCAGAATCTATGAAGCAGAAGATCGGATCAGCGAGTTGGAGGACAAAGTAGAAAAAAACAGCCAGAAAGAGCAAGAAAAGGAAACGAGGCTCAGAAAGAATGAAGAGGGATTAAGAGAAATACAAGACAGTATGAAACGTAATAATATCCATATAATAGGGATACCAGAGGGAGAAGAAGAAGAGCAAGGGATAGAAAACCTATTTGAAAAAGTAATGATGGAAAACTTCCCTAATTTGATGAGAGAAAAAGTCACACAAATCCAGGAAACACAGAGAGTCCCAATCAAGAGGAACTCAAAGAGGCCCACTTCAAGAAACAGCATAATTAAAATGGCAAAATTCCAAGACAAAGAGAGAATCTTAAAGGCAGCAAGGGAGATAAAGGAAGCAACATACAAGGGAGCCCCAATAAGGTTAGCAGCTGACTTCTCAATGGAAACACTCCAAGCCAGAAGAGAATGGCAAGAAATATTCCAAGTAATGAGAACCAAAGGCCTACAACCAAGACTACTTTACCCAGCAAGGCTTTCAGTCATGATAGAAGGCCAAATAAGGAGCTTCCCAGACAAAGGAAGTCTAAAAGAATACACCTCTACCAAACCAGCTCTGCAAGAGATACTAAAGAGCCTGCTTTAAGGAAAGGAAGGAAGGAAGGAAGAGAAGGAGAGGAACACAGGAACAAAAATGGCAATGAATAAGTACCTATCAATAATAACCTTAAATGTAAATGGATTAAATGCTCCAATCAAAAGACATAGAATAGCTGAATGGATAAGAAAGCATGACCCATACATATGCTGCCTACAAGAGACCCACCTTAGGACAAAAGACCTACACAGACTCAAAGTGAAGGGCTGGAAACAAATTTTCCAAGCAAATGGATAGGAAAAAAAGCCAGGGTAGTAATACTCATATCAGACAAAATACACTTCAAAAGAAGAGCCGTAAAGAGAGATCCAGAAGGTCACTTCATATTACTCAAGGGAAGAATCGACCAGGAAGACATAAACATTGTAAATATATATTCATCCAACATAGGAGCACCTAAGTACATCAAGAAAATCTTAGAGGACTTCAAGAAAGATATTGACAGCAACCCAATTATAGTAGGGGATTTTAACACCCCACTGTCAAAAATGGACAGATCTACTAAACAAAATAGCAACAAAGATACTGTGGCATTGAACAACACTCTAGATGAAATGGACTTAACTGATATATATAGAGCCCTTCATCCCAAAGAAACTAAATACGCATTCTTTTCAAATGCACATGGAACATTCTCAAAGATAGACCACATGATAGGACATAAAACTAACCTGAACAAATTCAAGAAAATTGAAATCATACCAAGCATTTTCTCTGACCATAAGGGACTGAAACTAGAAACTAACCCCAAGGGGAAAAATACAAAGTCCTCAAAATCATGGAGATTGAATAGCATGCTATTAAACAATGCATGGGTCAAGAATGAAATTAGGGAGGAATTCAAAAAGTTTCTGGAAACAAATGAAAATGAACTCACAATGACCCAAAACTTATGGGACACAGCAAAGGCAGTCCTCAGAGGAAAGTTCATAGTGATACAGGCCTGCCTAAAAAAATAGAAACATCTCAAACAAACAACTTAACTCTACGCCTACAAGAACTCGAGGAACAACAACAAAGACAGCCCGGAGCAAGTAGAAGGAAGGAAATAACTAAGATCAGAGCAGAATTAAATGACATAGAGACTAAAAGCACAATTCTAAGGATCAGTAAATCCAGGAGCTGGTTCTTTGAAAAGATAAACAAAATTGACAAGCTTTTAAGCAGGCTCATCAAGAAAAAAAGAGAGAGGACCCAAATAAACAGAATCAGAAATGAAAGAGGAGAGATTACAACCGACACCACAGAAATACAAGGGATTGTAAGAAATTACTATGAAGAACTCTATGCCAAGAAATTTTAAAACCTAGGTGAAATGGACAAGTTTCTAGAAAAATATAATCTCCCAAAACTCAAGAAGAAGCAGAAAGCCTGAACAGACCAATAACAGGAGATGAAATAGAAGCAGTAATCAAAAAACTCCTGACACACAAAAGCCCGGAACCAGATGGTTTCACAGGAGAATTTTACAAAGCATTTAAGGAAGAGCTAACCCCTATCCTTCACAAACTTTTTGAAAAAATCCAAAATGATGGAAGACTCCCAAACTCTTTTTATGAAGCCAGCATCATTCTAATCCCCAAACCAGATAAAGACCTAACAAAGAAAGAAAACTTCAGGCCCATATCGCTGATGAACACAGACGCTAAAATCCTCAACAAAATATTGGCAAACCACATCCATCAATACATTAAAAAGGTCATACATCATGACCAAGTGGGATTCATCCCAGGGATGCAAGGATGGTTCAACATTTGCAAATCAGTAAATGTAATACATCACATAAACAAAAGCAAAGACAAAAATCACATGATCATTTCAATAGATGCAGTAAAAGTATTTGATAAGGTACAGCACCCATTTATGATAAAAACACTAAGCAAAGTGGCAATTGAGGGAGCATTCTTCAACATAATAAAGGCCATATATGAGAGACCTACAGCCAATATCATACTCAACGGGCAAAAACTAAAATCTTTTCCACTAAGATCAGGAACAAGACAAGGTTGTCCACTTTCACCACTTCTATTCAATATAGTATTGGAAGTTTTGGCCACAGAGATTAGACAAGAAAAGGAAATAAAAGGCATCCAAATTGGAAAGGAGGAAACAAAACTATCATTATTTGCAGATGACATGGTAGTGTACATAGAAAATCCTATAGACTCGGCCAAAAAGCTGATTGACCTAGTAAATGAATTTGGCCAAACAGCAAGATACAAAGTCAATATCCAGAAATCAGAGGCATTTCTGTATACTAACAATGAAACAGCAGAAGCAGAAATCAAGGGAAAAAATCCCATTCGATATTGCAAAAAGAAAAATAAAATACCTAGGAATAAACCTAACCAAGGAGGTAAAAGACCTGTATGCAGAAAACTACACAACAGTGAAGAAAGAAATCAAGGAAGACACAAACAAATGGAAACACACCATGTTCATGGATTGGAAGAATTAACATCATCAGAATGTCCATACTACCCAAAGCAATTTACAGATTCAATGCAATACCTATTAAATTACCAATGCATATTTGATAGACATAGAACAAACACTTCAAAAACTTATTTGGAGCAATAAATGACCTCGAATAGCTGCAGCAATTTTGAGAAAGAAGAGCAAAGTAGGAGGGATCATAATACCTGACACCAAACTATTACAAGGCCACTGTAATCAAAACAGCCTGGTACTGGCACAAAAACAGGCACACGGACCAGTGGAATAGAATAGAGAGTCCAGAAGTAAACCCAATTCTCTACGGTCAATTAATATTTGACAAAGGAGGCAGCAACATAAAATGGAGTAAAAGTAGCCTCTTCAACAAGTGGTGTTGGGAGAAGTGGACAGCTACGTGCAAAAAAATGAAACTTGAACACCAACTTACACCATACACAAAAATAAATTCAAGGTGGATAAAAGATTTAAATATAAGCCATGACACCATTAAAGTCCTAGAGGAGAACATAGGCAGGAAAATCTCAGACATTTCACACAGCAACATTTTTACTGATATGTCCCCTAAAGCAAGGGACATAAAGGAAAGAATAAACAAATGGGATCTCATCAAAATAAAAAGCTTCTGCATGGCTAAAGAAAACAGTATTAAAATAAAAAGAGAACCAACTGTATGGGAAAACATGTTTGCCAATGATACCTCAGACAAGGGTTTAATCTCCAAAATATATAAAGAACTTACACGACTCCACTCTAAGAAGACAAGCAACCCAATTAAAAAATGGGCAAAAGAGTTGAACAGACACTTCTCCAAGAAGGACATACAGAAGATCCAGAAGCACATGAAAAGATGCTCGATATCGCTAGCTATCAAAGAGATGCAAATTAAAACCACATTGAGATACCACTTCTCACTAGTCAGAATGGCCATCATAAACAAAGCAACAAACAACAAGTGTTGGAGAGGTTGTGGAGAAAAGGGAACCCTAGTGCACTGTTGGTGGGATTGCAGACTGGTACAAACACTATGGAAAGTAGTATGGAATTTTCTCAGAAAACTAAAAATGGACCTACCTTTTGACCCAGCAATTCCACTGCTAGAATTATATCCTAAGAACCCTGAAACACCAATCCAAAAGAACCTATGCACCCCAATGCTCATAGCAGCACAATTTACAATAGCCATGTGCTGGAAGCAACCTAAGTGCCCATCAGTAAATAAATGGATCAAAAAACTATGGTACAGTTACACAATGGAATTCTATGCAGCAGAAAGAAAGAAGGAGCTCCTACCCTTTGAGATAGCATGAATGGAACTGGAGAGCATTATGCTAAGTGAAATAAGCCAGGAGGTGAAAGACAAATACCATGTGATCTCACCTTTAACAGGAACCTAATCAACAGAACAAACAAACAAACATAATACAACCAAAGACACTGAAATTGAGAACAAGAGAGGGATAGGAATATCCAGGGAAAAGGGGAAGGGGTTAAAGCAACAAGTATGAAAGACACATGGACAAAAGCTGGGGGGGCGGGAGGAAATGGGAGGGAGCTGGAGAGGGGTGGGGCGGTGGGCTGGGGTGGGAGTAGAGGATGGAAAACTGTACAAGAACAACAATTAAAATTTAAAAAAAAAAAAGAAAACTGGAAAAAAAAGAAAGAAAGAAAATCCCTTTCAGCATGGGCTAGAGCAGCGTTGCTTGCCCAGTACTTTTCAACAATTATGGTTCTGGGAAACAGTCATGAAAAATGGTTTGACTGTGAAATTCTTTGCCGCACTCTCTCTTTCATCACCTACTAACAAACTAAAAGCTCTGAGAATTCCTATAGTAGATACTTGTTGGACTTTGCTTACGTCAATATTTCCCAAACAAATTTAATGACATTCTCCTTCCTTTTTGTGAAGCAAACATTAACATCTCACAAAAGTTAGGCTCAAGGAACACTCTGAAAAATGCTGGTTTATGGAGTGTCTCACAGATTGAACTGCAAGTACTTTCTGATTTTCTCACCTATAGAATAAGAATATTAGACTGGAACCTTTTTGAGATCCCTCTCAGTCCCCAGACAACATGCGTATGATGTGGAATGCCGTGCTGGAGGATGTCATTCTCCAGGTGACCCTGAGTCTATGAAATAGCCAAACTCTTCTCAGGCTTCACTTAGCAATAGAGTATCCCCCAATACCCCAGCTGTTTTTTCCCTGCTAAGAACTGGAACTCTATTGTCCATAAAATCTAAGATTACTGTTGGAAGGGTTTTATTTGCTGGCAAACTCTGGAACCAGAATCCCCCTGGGGAGAGTATATCTTTTTCCTTTGCTCTCCTAGATTTTAATCTACTAACCAGAATTCTTATTTTGGTCTTTAGAGGTCACTGTAAAACAAAACCTCTGACTTCGGCACTTAACAGATTAGTGCATCAGAAGAGCCCAATAGGAGAAAGGGAGAGATATCCCACTGTTCCTTTGGATCTCTGGATATTTTGACATATGCATTCCAGTGATGATATAAGGAATCTAGACAGATCTTTCCTTCAGTCAAGGGTAATGGAAGAGTTTGGGCCAAGGAGGGCCAGAGTAAACAGTTGCTACTCGTTGAAATTTAAGAACCACCAAGAGGCCATGGGAGTTTTAAATAAGTACCTCACTTACCTTTTTTCCCTCCCCTTCTTTCTTGAAGTTTGGCTTCATACTGAATTGGTTGGTGAAAAATTTACTAAAAGGCACGGGAGAAAGGAATTACCTTCGGACTCTCCATCCATTTAACAGGGATGCATTGGGCACCCACGGGAGACCAGAGCTTAGTGCTGAGATGTCAAGGTAGGTGGAGAGGGCGCAGATGGGTACAGTCCCCTCTCTTGTGAGCTAGGAGTGTGATGAGGGACTCGGACAGTCATCACACAGCCACATTGCTGACTTTGTGACTTCAAATTAGGATGAGGTCTCTGAAGGAAAGAATGAGTTTCTGGGACAGCACATATCCAATAGGCCTGACCTGGACCAGCAGGAGCATGGACTTCTTGAATAGGATACATAGGATTTATGGGTGGGCAAGAGTTCCTTGACTTGGAGAGAGTGGGCCAGACACAGCAAATAGCATGAACCAGCGTGCGGTGGAATGAAGGGTGCTCACAGTATGTGCAAGGCCTGACAAGCATGGTGTTGGTATTTGGGGGGGACATAGTTCTTGGATGCATTTATACATCTTTCAGGGTACATTTCTAATTGGAGAACAGGACAGAGGTAGTTGGGAAGGATACTGGGAATGGAAAGAGGTAGTCCAAGAAAGTACCTGCATGCTGTGACAGATGTCCCTCATCAATTATCAGAGATCTGTGAATGCCTTGGGATGGGCTCTTGAGCTGAAGCCTGTTTGCCATTTCTGCTGTCTACAATGAAGGAAGATTATTTTTAGTTAATTTAGGTACATGATTAACAGTGCTTTAGAAGAATCTCAATGACCAGAGGGTTGATTGTAGCGGAGAGGAGTTGAAGACCACTTAGGAATAACTTCTAATAATTCTGTTGTTTAATTACTGAGCCAGTATGATTGAATATTTGTGTATATGTACATGTAACAGTATTTGATTTAGACTTGCTCAAGCATAAGTGAGGTAGCGATGCAGACACCGGCTAGCAGTGTCTGTGTCATTATGGATGAAATAAAACATACACACAGACTACCGAGTCCAGTGGAGGAAAAAGGACGTCATGACTTTTCTCTCAATGGGAGCAAAAGCTGTGGCCTCCACCATGACAGGCCTTTATTTTATTCTCTCATCACATTACAAGATAGTCCTCACTCACTATGCACAAGTTACAACAAAGGAGCCAATGCCTCTCATCACATCACAGAAGAAGAATATTAGCAAATGAAAAGGCAAAAGTGGTTGAGCCGGTTACTCTGGTCCTTGCAAGGTTTAGCATGGATTTTAGGAAGTTACAGTAAGCACTTGCAGGGTGAGAGAGTTTTCAGCAAAAAGCAAAACTCAAAGTAGCCTATATTGCAAATCTGATTACCCACGAGAGAACCTATCTGTGGGCGTGGGTCCTGTGCATCTCTGAGTGGGAGCTGGGCCCATGTCATCCAGAAGGGTCTGCCACGAGGTAGGTATTGTTATTATTCCTATTTTTAGATAAGAAAAGTGAGCATTATAGAGATTAAGTAATTTGACCCTGGTCACAAAGGTAGAAAGCTTTCTACATTCCACTCTAGTGGGCATTCTTTGCTTTATTAACTCCTTCTCCTCACTCTTCTCAACTAAGACATAACTTTTTCCCCCCAGGGAAGCCTTCCCTGATGACTTTTGTAGCACTCCATTTGCTTCCTTCAAACTCTTGTCTCTCTTGGTTAAAAACACATACTTTGATTAGTGTCTATCAACCCAGTGTCTAAAATCCTGGGAACCACCATGGCTGCTTTCACTGACCACTGCATCCCGAGAGCACATGACATGATTCAGTAGCAGGATATATATATTTGTTAAGTCAGTCACTCCAAACCTCCCTCAGTTTACAGAGAACCTCCTGCTTGGGAAGGTAAAAGGGGGACTGGCACATCGTTACAGAGTTCCGGGCCTAGAAAGAGAGAGCAAAAGAGTGCCAGGGACACCATATTGATTTTCTTATGCTCCGCAAAAAACATTATTAGCTGGATGCTGCCCTGGCAGCCCGTAAATACAAGAAAGGCTTTACAGTAGGTGCTGAAATTGAGCTTTCTGGGCTATTATTAAAATAATTTGATTATGCCACATTTCCTTAGGAAACTAGCAAATTAAATCACTTTAAATTCATTAAATAAAATGAAAGGGGAGAGAGACATTTGGAATTTTCAAGCAAAAGTCACCAACCCCAATTTTGTAGTTCAGGAATAAAAACAGACAACACAAATTCAAAAGATCTGAGGGTCTCCCAAGAGAACCACACAGACGCTTCCCGCAGCCCCTGCCTCCAGCCGTCAGCTGCCTGCCTGCCTTGCTCTAATCAGCACGCACCCCCCCCCCCAAGTCTTCCGTTGCAGTTCTCAGACCTGGAGAGTGAGAGTGCCTGTGTTGTTTGGCTGTGCATCATGTTCTCAGATTGGAACATACCACACTGATCCGAAAACATTTTAGAGAATCTTAGAAAGTCCCTCTTACTGATATTACTCAGAAAATACATCTTTCTGAGGCACAATACCTATTTAAGCAATAGGTTTTACTCATCAGAAAAGGTTCATCAAATATGGTGTTTTTAAAAACTAAATTTTAAAATTATAAGATCATTGTAAATATTTAAGTGATGAAAACATGTAAAATTTTGGAAAAATATCCTCCACATGTCCTGTGCCACTGCCAGTCCACTGCTGATGGAGGTGACCCTAAAGGACACTATTGTTAAAGCTTTGCTGACCCCACATTGCTGGTTAGTTGATTTTTTTCAAGGTACCAAGAGACTTCCGTGGGGAAGGAATGTCTGGTCAACCAATGGTGCTAGAAAAACTGAATAGCTTCATGCAGAAGAATAAAGTTGGACCTTTTCCTTATAGCATATGCAAAGTAAACTCAAAATGGATTATAGAGCCAAATTTGAAGGAAATACAAGAGTAAATATTTCTGGTCTCAGGCAAAGCCATCCTAGGTATGATTCCAAAAGCACAGGTCGATGTGAGACAAAAAGACTGGCTGTCCTTCATCAGAGCTAAAACGGCTATGTCGTTGACCGCACATTCCTCATGAGAAACCATGGAGACAGGAAGACAGTGGAACAATATCTTAATTATTAAAAGAAAAGAACTGTAGGCCCAAATTCTATAAACAGTAAAAATACCATCAGGAATAAATGTAAACCAAAGACATTATCAATGGAGGCAAAATAAGAGAGTTGGTTGCCAGAACCCTCTTCTCTAAGAAACACCTAAGGAAGATCTTCAGGCTGCGGGAATATGATACTAGAGGAAAGTTTGGAATTTTAGGAATGAAGAACAGCAACAGAAATAGTAAATATTAGGTAAATATAAAAGACTACTTTTCCCCTCTTAAATTATTTAAAATGCTATTACTATTGAAAATTAAAAATAAAACATCTAGTGGGTTTTCTAAATTTTATTTTCAAATTATAACTGACACATGATATTATATTACTCGTTTCAAGTGTACAACATGGTCATTGAATTATATACCTTTCAAAGGGATCACCACAAGGCTATTTCCCACCTGGCACCATACATACCTGTTACGGTGTTATTGACTATATTCCTTGTGTTGTTTTTTACATTCTCATGACTATTTTTATAACCACCACTTCGCACGTCATAACCCCTTCACCTTCTTTGCCAACCCCTTCCCTCCCTCTCACCTCAGCCACCATTGGGTTGTTCTCTAGCTGAGTTGGTTTCTGTTTTTTTTTGTTTTTGTTTTTGTTTTGTTTTGTTTTTTTGCTTGTTTTGTTTTTTAGACTCTACATAGAAGTCATACCATATGGTGTTTCTCTTTCTCTGTACAACTTATTTCACTTGGCGTAATGCCTGATGTATATCTGACAGCCATAGCAAAAGAGGTGATAAGGTTGGAAAGCTTTCACGTTTTGCCTGAAGTGGTAAAATATTAACCCTAAGTAGAATTTTGAAAGTTTAAGTGTATATATTTAATCAGGGAACAATATACTGAAATGATATAATGCAAAAATATATAGTTAAAAACAATAAATAAATTAATATGAAATACAGACTTATTCAGATAACCCAGAAGAGTTCAGGAAATTAATGCCAGAGGGAACAAACAGAAAGCAATAAATGGTTGACCTAAATCCAATTGTATCAGTAATTTTATCAAATGTAACTCATGTAAAGACCAATGAAGAGACAGTTTCAGAATGGGAAAAAAAAAAATAACCAAAGACCAGATGGGTTTTTACCAAGAATACAAGGGCTATATCAACTTCAAAAATTCAGTATATACAGGGTGGGGCAAAAGCAGGTTTACAGTTGTTTGTATGGAAAACAAGACAATAATTAAAAGAAAGAAGGAAGCTCCTACCCTTGGAGACAGCATGGATGGAGCTGGAGAGCATTATGCTAAGTGTAATGAGCCAGGTGGTGAAAGACAAATATCATATGATCTCACCATTAACTGGAACCTAATGAACAAAACGAACATATAAGCAAAATATAACCAAAGACACTGAAATTGAGAACAGGCTGACAGTGGCCAGAGGGGACGGGGGAGGTGATTATAGGGAAAAAGGGTGAAGTGTTTGCAGGAACAATTATAAAGGACACATGGACAATAACAAGGGTGGGTGGAGAGTGCTGGGGTGGTGGGGAGGGCTGGGGGGAAAGGCAGAAAACTGCTTGAACAACAATAAAAAAAATTAAAAATTAAAACGAGCAAAAAAGAAAAATACAATAATAAATAATAATACAAGAATAAACTGTGTATCACATTCTCACAACTGTAAACCTACTTTTGCCCACCCTGTATAATTCATCAATCAACAAATAAAAGGCTTCTAATCACCAAAACAGATAAAAATATTTGACAAATTTCAACATCAAATTCTGATAAAAATTCTCAGTAAATTAGAACTAGAAAGGAATTTTCTTGAGCCAATGAATTGCATCTACCAAAACCTAAAGATATTATTATATCTATAGGTGCAGATAGATGCTATTATATCTATTGGTGCAAGATTGAATGCTTTCCCTCTAAGAATCAGAAACAAGACAGGTGTGTTTTTTCTCTTGCCACTTCTGTTTGACATGGTAATAGAAGTTCTAGTCAGTGCAGTGAAAGAAATCTTGAAGGGGAGGCAGAAAATAAAATTGTTTCACAGATGACATAAATATATTGCATATATATATCTAGGTAATACCAAGAAATCTACAAAAATACTCTTAGAGCTAATATGTGATGTGAGTTTATAGGATACCAGGTCAGTGTACAAAACTGATCTTGTTTCTGGAGAACGTGGAATGACCGGGAACCGGACCTGAGTTTGACAGACCTGACTTGGGTGGTTTGGTGCCTTAAAGACAGACAGAGAGATGCAAATTAAAACCACAATGAGATACCACTTCACACCTGTCAGAATGGCCATCATAAACAAAGCAACAAACAACAAGTGTTGGAGAGGTTGTGGAGAAAAGGAGACCCTAGTGCGCTGTTGGTGGGATTGCAGACTGGTGCAATCACTATGGAAAACAGTATGGAATTTTCTAAGAAAACTAAAAATGGATCTACCTTTTGACCCAGCAGTTCCACTGCTAGGATTATACCTAAGAACCCTGAAACACCAATCCAAAAGAACCTATGCACCCCAATGTTCATAGCACAATTTACAATAGCAAGTGTTGGAAGCAACCTAGGTGCTCATCAGTAAATGAATGGATCAAAAAACTATGGTACATTTACACAATGGAATTCCATGCAGCAGAAAGAAAGAAGGAGCTCCTACCCTTTGCGACAGCATGGATGGAACTGAAGAGCATCATGCTAAGCGAAATAAGCCAGGTAGTGAAAGACAAATACCATATGATCTCGCCTTTAACAAGAACCTAATCAACAAAACAAATAAATAAGCAAAATATAACCAAAGACACTGAAATAGAGAACAGGCTGACAGTGACCAGAGGGGAGAGGGGAGGGAATTTCAGGGGAAAAGGGGAAGGGTTTACAGGAACAAGTATAAAGGACACATGGACAAAAACTAGGTGGGGTGGAAATGGGAAGGAGGTGAGGAGGGCTGGGGCGGTGGGCTGGGATGGGAGTAAAAGACAGAAAACTGTACAAGAACAATTAAAATAAAAAATAAAAAGATGGAAAGAGCACTGGACTCTTGATCATATTAGGTGGCAAGGATTGATGCCCAGGATTGAGGGAAAGGGATTGATGTTTACAGAGTTTCTACTTATTCTGTGATAATGTTTTTTGTGCTAACAGGACGTATTATGGAATGAGAGACCTCTTAAAGCAAGAAAAACCAACCCAGCCACGGAGGGTAGCACATTCACAGGAACCAGTGCAATGGTGGGCTGAAGCAGAGAGAAATGACTGAAATTTCTTAGGGCAGGTGCATGCTTGGCTCTGTCTTGGAACCACCTTTGCATCCCACGCTGCTTCCTCACCTGGGCCCTTCCGACTTCTGTTCAGACTCTCCCAGGCATCTTGAAGCAGGGGAGGGAAGCAGAGAGAAGAGAAAAGAGGACACAATGCGGTACTGCCACATTTTAAATGAAATTAAGGCCAAAGTTACATAGTATCCATATTTGACTTCATGCACTTTCAAAAATCTTGTGTTTTTGGAAACTCTCCAAGTACTCTGTCATGTCATGGTGTGGGTGGTGGGTCCCTGAGTCATCTGATTTCCCTGCTCATATTGTTGGGCTGGAATATGCCCGTTATTTAATTCTGAGTATGTGTTCACAGTGTCACTTCAGCCTGCCAATCCAGATTTCTGGCACAGGGTTGCAGTTGGGTTGCACTGTGGATCTTGATACAGCTTATCCTTGTTTGCTTTTCCATCTGGAAATTGATCACTGAAACTTCAAAATTCATTTTTAGCCACCCACATACAGACAACAAGCTAATGGGATGTCCCCCTCCTACAGGTCGTTGTCATGGAAAAAGAGGGCTGCAAGGCAATGCCCTATTTATGGGAGTAGTCCATGATGGTACCTACTGGTTAAGCCACTGTGGAGGAATATGGAGTTTTCTGTAATGGATTCCATTGTCGTTAGGTAACCAAAATGCTTTTCAAAGAAATTCTTGTATTTACACAGAGGCTGGGCATGAAATTTTTTTTTAAAATTCACTACTAAGGCAGTGAACAAAATACAGCTCTCATCCATTCTAGATGTAAAATATGCAAAGATCCTGGCTGGGAAATGAATACAAGTTCACCTTTTTTTATTTCTCAAAGAGAAGGATAACAGAAAGAGGACTCTTAGGTGGGTAAGTGTCCCCTCCAGGTGAGTGGTGATAGGGATGAAAAGATGGGCACTTCCGGTGAGGAGTTGATTGCATGGGTCATTTCAGACCTTGCCCCTGGGATGTGCCTTGCAGCTGTTTCTGATTTTCACCGCCCAGTTTCTTTCCCCGCTGCTCAGCTGGCAGCTTCTCTAAGCGCTGAGACCTTTGAGCTGAGGTGGGCAGCAACAGTGGATAGCAGTTTATCGGTGAGGAACTGCCTTACAACTTTTGGGTTTAGAAACAAAGAAAATCATTACTAATATGACAACTTAATGGTGTCTTGGTGGTACATACAAATTATTGCATCTTTCTAGCTTTTCAAAGTTGGCTCTGATAGTGGACTCAAGACCTGGAAATTTTAGCTTAAGGAAAAAGTTATTAAGCCTAGCAAGTAATGTGTATGTTAAAGCTTTTGTTTCAGAAACTAAGATAAGGCCCATCCTGGCTCCTGGGAAACAGCTGGCCCCCTGGGGTGCTGGCTAGAGATTATGGCCTGGGGACCAGTTGGAGGCATCTGGGCTTTTGTATCAAGGAAGAGACAGATGCTACCCCTCCCCTTGGGAATAGCACTGCCCAGAACAGGCAGCTTCGTTCACCTAATCTCCCTGAATCTCAAAGCCCTCACCGCACCATGTTTGTCCTCCCCCACCTCCCTTATAAAAGATCTGGCCAGGAAAGAGAAGGGAAGATGGTTTGTTAGGATATGAACCCGCCATCTTCTCAGATCGCCGGCCATCTGAATAAGGTGCCCATAAAGATTCAATCGCTGTCATTGCTTATTGGATTTGGTAGTGCCAGGTAGCCCGAACGCCAGTGTCTTTTCTGGTTACAATTCTGCCACTCCTAAAATGAAGGTCATTAAGTTGCAGTCCAAACATTTCTTGAGCATCTATGGCAAATAGGACATTTATAGGTTTTCCCAGTTGTGAGGTGATTGGTAACCTTTTAAATTCAATGAGGTAGCAGCTAACTAGGAAGGGATGCCTTCCTGGGGACTACTTTAGCTCACACAGATCCTTAACATGACTCCACTGCAGACTTTCCCAGACAGGAAGCCTGATGGATTCAGCCCCGAGGCCATGGTTAGCTGGCCCAGGTCAAAGCTGGGGATGGATGCTTTCCATTGTCTGGTTTGTTGTGAAGCGCTTGGCTCTCCTTCAACCAGTTGGAGGAATGGCAGACTGTTTATTGTATATGCTGAATGGGACAGGAAATTAACACAATGGAAGAATATGTATTGCTGCCCAGTCTCTGAGAGCACTGCATTTCTAACTAAGTACAGAGAGGAAATATCTTGTTATTTTGTAACATTTTTGATTACTCAAGTAATACATGTTTACTTTAGAAAATTAGAAAATTACAGATAAGCAGAAAGAAGAAATTAAACGTCATCTTCCATACCTAAAGATAAGATGATAACTGTTATTAAACAGTTAGGTTAATAACAGTTATCTTTGATCAACCTAAACAGAAACAAGTCTGAAAGGCTTGTTTCTGTTTAGATAGAATCACACCGTTCATGTTTTACAATATGATTTTCTTTGGTTTAATGATACATGATTAAAAACTTACTCTGTTGATTAAATAGACTTTTACAACATTTACAAATGGCTGCATAGTTAGTTACGGTGCTTTGTATGCCCCCATTCATTTAATTGAACTCTTTGTTGGTAAACATTTGTAGTATTTCCAATTTTTATATATAAACTGAATTACGGTTAATATTATTTAAGTTTTATACACATTATTTCCTAAGTAAAAATGGCTTAAAGTTTAATTTTAACTTTCAGTGCTTTGTCAGAAGGTCTGCACTTTTATGCATTTTGATATATCTTGTCAAATTGTTTCTCAGGAAAGTTAATAACTTACACTTAAAACAACGTGTGTAAGAGTGCTCATTTTCCCTACATTCTTGGCAGTTTTCAGTGTTATTACTTACCTTTTTTTACCTGATTGTAGTGGTTGAAAACTAGTATCTCATAGTTTAAAATAAGTTTCTTTGGCTACTGGTGAGTTCCAGCAATGATTTTATGTTTATTGTTCAGTTTTACTTTTTGTCATATAAATTGTCTGTTTGTGTTTGCCCTTTACTCATACGATTATTTTGGGGGTATTAATAAACAGGATGGCTTTCTATGTACTATTAGTTAGTAGTTGAATTAGAGTAAAAGGGGAAACCATGTGAACCAACCATCCTGGACTCCGGGTGGATAAATGCTAAATATGTTTGCATTAACATTCAGGTTTTAATATCCACCGTTTGTTAAGCAGAGTTTGGAAACAGCTCTCCGCAGCTTACATCCCAGAAAATATCTGCGCCTTCCCATTTTTTTCCAGTAGTCATGCCATAGTAACATGCCTGAGAACCACAGATCTTCCTAACTTCTCCCGTATAGGGTTTTTGCTTCAAGCTGACTGTGTGGGGAACGCTCACAGCCCTTCTGCCACATCTCTGCAGATCCCTTGACGTTTTCTCTGTCATTAGTTCCCGGTGTGTTGGTGTGTTTCACGCCAACAGCTAGCACCTGAACCTCTTAGTGGAAGGGCTGCCCTGTTGCTGTATTAACTCACTCTCCCTGCAGGGACCTGTGGACACATGCCTGCAGGTATTCCTCAACCAATGACTGTGGCTGCGTAGCCCCCTCGTCCCCTGAGAGGCGGGTACAGATCTGAGGTAAGACCTAGCCAGTCTTTGGAGCTCTCCTGTGGGACTGAGCCAAAGCAGGCCTCCAGGTGACTTTGCTTGGTTTCACGCCCTAGCCTGACCTCGTTCCTTCCCATTTCCCACTTGCCCAAGAACATTTACTATTATTAAATCACTCCACACAAATGCCCGTTGTTGGATCTTCTTCTGGGGAATGCCCTCCTAAGGCACATATGTCAGTATTTGGAACTTAATGTGTCAGGGAATGTCCACATTTTATGAACACTATCTAATAATAGCTACAGTAATGAACATTTTTTTTGAGATTTTTGCTATGAATCTAGCACTATACTAAATGCTTTCTCACGGAATCTAATCCCCATGTTATAGGGTATTTCTGTTTTGTTTTGTTTTTTCCAAATGAGAAAACTAAGCTTACTTTATGTTCACATAGATTCTCAGTGGCCAATTTTTTTCATAGCCCAGTTTGACAGACCCCAGAGCCCAAGCTCTGTGACCAGGATGCCACTCAGTCTCCAAGAGGCTTAGTGAGCTCTGGGGCAAGGTCAGCGATTCTTCTCAGGATCTCCCGGGCGCTCTTGGGCACAATCTAAGGTTCATGCACGCTGGCCAGCCACGGCAGTGTGTGACTCAGTGTTCTGCTGGATTATCTTCATATTTGTCGCTTTTGAAGGACTACCCTTACTTCCAGCTGAACACAGTTCTGTGGGAGAAAGAGCATGTGGTGGAACTTTCCATCGGGTAGAAAGTCAGGGTACAGACTTATTTGGATGGTAGAGAATCTGGATCATTTGGGTTTTTCCCCCATTTAGTGGCCTGTGTCTTCCCATAAAGCAGTGTGAGTGGAGCACATGAGCAGAGCCTGGAAACAGTGTGAACCATCTCTGACTTCAGTGACATGTTGCTTTCCTTCTGAATTTAGCCAACAGACCCCCACACAAAAGTTCCTGAGGTTTGAGAGATTTCCACACAAACTGTTTTCAACTTTTTAAAAATTTAACTATAGTTGGTATACAATATTTTATTAATCATACTAGTTACAGTTGTACAATATAGTGATTTCACATTTTATACCTTATACTTACTAATTCTAGTAATCATCTGTCACTGTACAAACTTACCACAATATTATTTACTATATTCCTCTTCATCTTCCCCCATCCCTCTACTCCCTCCTTTTTGAAAAAAATGTATTGATTATGCTATTATATTTGTCCCATTTCTCCCCCGCCCTTTATTCCCTTCCACCCTGCTTCACCCCTCCCACCAGCATTCCCCCACCTTAGTTCATGTCCATGGGTCATACGTATAAGTTCTTTGGCTTCTACATTTACTGTACTGTTCTTACCCTCTCTATTTTGTACCTACCATTTATACTTCTTACTCCCTGTACCTTTTCCCCCATTCTGCCCCTTCCACCTCCCTACTGATAACCCTTCATGTGATCTCCATTTCTGTGATTCTGTTCGTGTTCGAGTTGTTTGCTTAGTTTGTTTTTGTTTTTTTTTTAGGTTTGGTTGTTGATAGTTGTGACTTTGTTGTCATTTTACTGATCATATTTTTTATCTTTTCTTAAATAAGTTCCTTTAACATTTCATATAGTAAGGGCTTGATAATGATGAACTCCTTTAACTTAATCTTATCTGGGAAGCACTTTATCTGCCCTTCCATTCTAAATGAAACTTTTGCCAGATAGAGTAATCTTGGATGTAGGTCTTTCCCTTTCATGACTTGGGATATTTCTTTCCAGCCCCTTCTTGCCTGTAAGGTTTCTTTTGAGAAATCAGCTGACACTCTTATGGGAACCCCTTTGTAGGTAACTATCTCCTTTTCTCTTGCTGCTTTTAAGATTCTCTTCTTATCTTTAATCTTGGGTAATGTAATCATGATGTGCCTTGGTGTGTGCTTCTTGGGTCCAACTTCTTTGGGACTCTGAGCTTCTTGGACTTCCTGGCAGTCTATTTCCTTTGCCAGATTGGGGAAGTTCTCCTTCATTATTTTTTCAAATCAGTTTTCAGGGTCTTGGTCTTCTTCTTCTCCTCTGGCACCCCTATGATTTGGTTGTTAAAACATTTAAAGTTGCCCTGGAGGTTCCTTAGCCTCTCCTCATTTTTTTTTTTTTTTTTTTGAATTCTTGTTTCTTCATTCTGTTCTGGTTGAATGTATATTTCTTCCTTTTGTTTCAAACCATTGATTTGAGTCCCAGTTTCCTTCTCTTCACTGTTGGTTCCCTATATCTTTTCCTTTATTTCACTTTTCATAGCCTTCACTTTTTCCTCTTTTTTATGACCATACTCAACCAGTTCTGTGAGCATCCTGATTACCAGTGTTTTAAACTGTGCATCTGTTAGGTTGGCTATCTCTTCACTGCTTAGTTGTATTTTTTCTGGAGCTTTGACTTGTTCTTTCATTTGGACCATATATATTTTTTTTGTTTTGGCATACCTGTTACATAGTAAGGGGTGGAGCCTTAGGTGTTCACCAGGGTGGGGCAACCCACAACGCTGAATTGTGATGCTGTATGTGGGGGAGGGGTCTGAGAGGGAACAGTGCTGCTTGCTCAGCTCTCTGCCGGTTTTCAGTCACTTCCCCCACTACCCACAAGCAAATTGGGCCCTTCTGGTGCTGATTCCCAGGTGGGTGGGTTTGTGTACGTTCTAGGACCCTGTGGGTCTCTCCAACGAACTCTCCTGTGAGGCTGGGAGTTTCTCCCGCTGCTGCCTCAACCCCCATAGGTGTTTTAAATCAGTGGTTTGAGGCTTTATTTCCCTGCACTGGAACCCTGGGTTGTGGGGTCTGTCTCACTCCCTAGTTGCTCCTCCTGGTTTATCTGCATGTGAACATGGGACTGCCTGGTCAGCCAGCTGCCACCTCACTGGGAGTTCTCTCCATCCCAGCTGCCCGTCTCTGCCCCTCCTACCCGTCTGGATGAATGTTTCTTCTTTAACTCCTTGGTTGTTGGACTTCCATACAGTTGGATTTTCTGGCAGTTGTGGTGGTTTTTTGTTTTTAAATTTGTTGTCCTTCTTTTGGTTGTGTGGGGAGGCACAGTGTATCTACTTAACACCTCCACCTTGGTCAGAAGTTCCTCCGCACCCTCCTTGCTGGTAACCATCCCTTTGGCCCCTGTTCATTTTGTTTTGCTTTTTTTAGATTCCACATGTAAGTGAAACCATTTGGTAATTGTCTTTCTCTGTCTGACTTACTTCACTTAGCATAATATTTCTAGGTCACCCATGTTGTCACAAATAAGATTTCATTCTTTTTTATAGCTGTGTAAATTATATATGTATGTATATATCACATTTTTGTATTTTCATGGATACTTAGGTTATGCATATCTTAGCTATTGTAAATAATGCTGCAATGAAAAAATATATCTTTTTGAATTAGAGTTTATGTTTTCTTTGGATAAATAGGCAGAGACGGAATTGCTGGGTCATATGGTAGATCTATTTTTGGTTTTAAGGGGAATCTTTACATTATTTTCCACAGTGGCTGCACCAGTTAGAATGACTATTACAAGAAAGTCAACAAATAACATGCACTGGCAGGGATGTGGAGAGCAGGGAACCTCTGTGTGCTGTTGGTGGGGGTTTGAGTTGGTGCAGCCACTGTGGAAGAGAGAGTGGGGATTCCGACTGTGTTCTTGGTAGCTAACTCAGTCTCTTTATTCAGAAACCCTTGTTTGTCAGGCGCCAGGCATGGGAAGAAACAACAGCAAGGTGCCCAGTTAAGTTTGAATTTCAGATAAGCAATGAATAGCTTTTTAGTACAAGAATGTTCTGTGTCATTTCCCTCCATGCAAAATGTGGGACATACTTGTGCCAAAAAACTATTTGTTGTTTATCTGAAACTCAAATTTAACTGGGTGGCCTGTATCTTACCTGGTAACCTAACTTTCTTGGACCCTCACCGCCACCCCACAGCTATACTCCTGTGTAACAGCCTGCTTGTAGGTTCCCACTGCTGTGCTCACGCCGGAAGTGTCCCTGCTCAGGCCACGTGGCTCAGTCACCACAGAGAACCCCTAACTGGGCCGGCTCCATGCTTCTTTGTTGTTGTCTACAAGCTAGTCTCCATCCAGGTGTCGGAATGATCGTTCTAAAACATAAACCGCACCCCCCTTGCCTCCAAACCTGTTAGTGGCTTTCTGTCGCCCTCAGACTGTAATCTAACAGACGCTCCATGTGGTCTGTACATTCTTACCCAGCAGGGCCCTCCTTACCTTACTGGCCTTTTGTCCTGTCCCTCTCCCCAAGCAAGGGGGCATTCCAGGCTAAGTCCTAGCCTTGCCTGAGCCCCCAGGGTATCCGGAGGAGATTCTTTCCCCTCATGAGCTGGGCTTTCTTCCTTTTGCAATAGTTAGTCACTGGCTAAGGTTCACTCCAGGAACATGTTAACTGCCTGGATTTTAGGCTCTCGGTGTCTGGTTGCAGCAGTGCCAATAACCTGCAAGAAGTTCTCTGAGGAAGGTTTCCAGAAGGTATGAGCCACAAGGAGCCAACAGCATGGAAGCTGAGAAATGGGTCCACGGAGGCAGTAAGGGACTCTGAGGAGACGGGTAGTTCCAACAGCATCCTGAAGCATCCAGCAGGATTCCAGAGGCACATTGGCAGGGGAGTTTGGCCACCTTAGCTGTAACGATGTCCCTGAGTGTTGGCCGCAGCCTGCAGAGTAAGTAGGGCTCCTGGGCAGGTCAAAGCATAAAAACTGGACACTCGGATCACACCCAGGTGAGGAGGAGGGCAGACAACCAGTGAGCATCTGGTTGGGTTGGTTGTGAGCCAAAATGAACTGGGCTTCTTTGGGGAACAGTAGCAGCAGTGAGATCTGTCCTCTTTGAGTTCAGCATTTGAAGCAGACAGCTGACAGTTCAGGGTAAAGAGGCAACATGTCAGCAGAGCTTCTGGTGAGCAAATCTTTAAGCAAGAAGCAGCAGAAGGTAGTGCCCTCAAAGGTCTGGGAGTGGTGATCGAAGACATTTAAAGAGCATTTATTATCCTGTAATGGAATAGCCACAAGTAAGAGTCTAGTACAAGTGTCTACAGGCTCTTAGGAAATTGTACTGTGGCCTTAATGTGGGTCTGATCTGAAAACTTGCAGGAGCTGAGCCTGTGCCCTGTCAGAATGCATTAGCCGGGATGAAGCCGCACCAAGGAATGCTTTAAAATTCCAAGTATTTATTTAAAAACACTGCTGTGTTTTGTGATCACTGTTTTACAATCGCTATAATCCATCAGTTTCATACTGTCATAAAAATTCTAATAAATCTTGACTCAGTCACAATTGATAAGACGTGAATAGGATCCTGGGATATGCACCGACTCTCACTAATTTATTAGCCCATTTATTTGAAATAAGTTGAAATTAAAGGTCTTTTCTGAATGCCAGTTAAGTGACTTTGGGCAGAATTCTGAACAGTGTTCCAATGAGGAAAATTTTTTTGAGGCTAAACTCAAATTTGAGAGATTTTATTTGAAAATCCTTCTCTCTATTCCCTTTCAGAGACGCAAGGGCTGCGGGCCCATGCAGTAACGTCCCATTACCGTGCTGTGCGTCCCTGACTGTCGCTGTTACCCAGGCCCCCTACCCCCCAACTTTAGACAATTCAGGCATTTTCCAGATGGAATGTCCTTTGGAATGACATATTTAGAATTAAGTAGATTGATGTTTTTGATTTTAAAACATACCCCTTCGATCAAAAAGGAACCCAAAGTGTAGGCCACTCTTTTTAGAAATCAAATTTGTAAGTTGTCTTTTTAATCAGAGACTTCTGTTATTTATTTTTATGAGATGTTACTATTTCAAAAGACTGGATGTAAAAAATTGCGTTTGGTGTATGACAGATGATTTCATATGCCTATTACAAAATATTTTTTTCTATGGTTGAATCCGTTTATCTGGCTCACTTACAATGGTGTCAAATCATAAAGGCATATGTTTAAAAGTGGGAGTTATGTTTTAAAATCAATAAAATTCACCGGTAAATGTATGATGAGGCCCTCAGTCTTATTGTTAAGGAGAAGAAATGAAATAAAACGAGGTGGTTAAAACTCTAACGATGGCAGAGGTGGTAAAGGGGCAGAGAGCCGGGACGCAGTGTCCTCCCGTCCTGCTCCAGACCCACAGGATGCACAAACCAAGGTCAGGGCCCTGCTGGTCCCAGTGGGAGCGCCGAGCTGTGCAAGCTGTTTGCCAACAGCTACTAAGATAATTGAAGATTAGTAAAGCCTGTGAGCAGCCACCTCACTCCTGAGCGTATGTTTTAGAGACATCCTCACACGTGTGCACCCGGAGGCCCCAAAGAAGGTGTCTGTTCGTTAGAGAATCACTTCTTTCAGCAAAAACTGGTAACAATCCAAATGGCCTTCACTAGAAGAAAGGAGAAATTAACTGTCATATTTAAGTAAAATCCTATACTATGATGCAGTAAAAAAGAAGAAGTAGATCTATTTGATTAGTATTGGCAGATCAATGTGGATTTTTTTAAAAAGGAGATTGCCAAATGGTATGTACAGAATAATTGCTTTGTGTTGAAATATAGATTGTGAATTAAGGCATGTAATTAAAGTATAAAATGGCCTGGATACATACCAATTTCATGATGGGAATTACCTCCAGGGAATGAGAATAGGAGTGTAGTATGGTGAGAACAGGGAGAAATCAGCTTTATTTTTAGAGTTTTCTTTATAAAGCATGAAGCAAGTATGATAAAAATATTAGCACTTGTGGCAGATAGATGGATGTTTATTATTATCCTTTGCATTATTGTGTATTTTTAAAATTTTGTAATGAAACAATCAGTCTCAAAACAGCAGTCACTCCAAAAGAAAAATAGACAAAGAACATGACCAGGGAATTCCTAACGTTGCATAAAGAAGTGCAGATTGAAATAATTTAAGTATTTCACATACGAGACTGCCACAGGTTAAAATGAAGGATAATGTTTAGGACTATAGAAGGTATAATGAAGTGTGAACTCTCAAATATGGCTAAAACTAAAGGAAGTTGACACAATATTTCTGTAAGGTAATTGGATTATATATTAATGATAAATAGGTACATAGATAATTAAAATGTACAATAACGTTGATCCAACAATTATTTAAACAATTTATCTTACAAAATAACAAAAATGTGTTCAGAAATATATCCGTGCCATTATATATGCCTGGCTATGCAGAGAATATGCGTCGACCGACACGCACACAAGTGGTGAGTGTGCTTCGGGGAAGGGGGTGGGGCAGGACCAGCTTGGGGCACATTTTCATTGTGTATACTTCTATGAAGTCTGATTTTAAAGTCAAATTTAGACATTACTTTTTTAAACAGCTTTATTGACATATAATTCAGGTACGATAAAACCCATATTTTAAAAGTGCATAACTCAGTGGGTTTTAGTGTATTTACAGAGTTTGGAATCATTACTATTATCTAATTTTAGAATATTTTCATCATCCCCAAAGAAACTCCGGCCATTTCCTCTTTCCCCTGGAAGCTGGCAACAGCTAATATATTTTCTATCTTTATGTGGGTGCCTGTTCTGGACATTTCATACAAGTGGACTCATACAATATGTGGTCTGAACTCATTCAGCATGTTTCAGGGTCCGTCCATGAGTAGCAGTTATCCCTTCTTCATCCTCTTTGTGCCTGCAGGGTGTTCCATTGTGTAAGTATTCCCCATCCTGTTCGTTAATCCATCAGGGTGATGGACATTTTCATTGTTTCCGTTTTGGCCATAATGAACAAGGCTGCTGTGAACACTTCCGGACCTGTTTTGTGCATGCACGTGTTTTCATTTATCTTGTTTTGTAGCCAAGGAGTGAGATTGCTGGGTAATAAGGTACCTGTATGCTTTAGTCTTCGAGGAACTTGCAGGCTGTTTGCCAAAATGGCCACACCATTTTCCATTCCCACCAGCAGGTGTGAGAATTCTAATTTCTCCAAATCCTTCTAAACGTTGTTATCTGGCATTTTTCATATAGCCATATTAGTGAATGTAACGTGGTACTTCATTATGGTTTTAATTTGCATTTGCCCGTTAGCTAATGGTGTTGAGCATCTTTTCATGTACTTAGTAAGCATTTGTGTATCTTCTTCAGTAAAATGTCTGTTTAGATTCTTTTCCCACTTTAAAATTGGGTTATTTGTCTTATCGTTGAACTGTAAGAGTTCTTTATATGTCCTCAATACAATGTATGATTTGAAAATACCTTCCCCATTCTGTGGATTGTATTTTCATTTTCTCATGGTGTCCTTTCAACAAAGTATTTTTTTTTATTTTGGTAAAGTCCAATTTATTTTTTCTTTCATTCTTTATGATTCTGATGTCCTATCTAAAAGGCTTTGCCTAACCCAAGGTTACAAAGATTTGCCGACTTTTTTTTCCTAAGATTTTCAGTTTCATTCATACTTAGGTCTTTCATCCTTTTTTGGGTTAGCTTTTGTGTGTGGTGTGAGGAAGTAGTTCCACATCATTTTTTGGTGTATGTGTATCACTTGTTCCGCTACCAGCTGTTGACTGTCCTTTTCCCCATTGAATTATCTTGATAACCTGTCAAAATCAATCAATTAAGTGTAAATATAAGGGTTTATTTTTGGACGCTTAATTCTATTTTATTGATCTACGTTTTTATCCTTATATCAATATCACACTCTCTTAATTACTGTAAGCTAGTTTTAAACTGGGGAAGTGTGAGTTCTCCAACTTTGGTTTTTTCAGAATTGTTGGCTACTTGCTGTTACTTGTGTTTCCCTGTGAATTTTAGGGTTTGTCAATGTCAGCAAAAATGCCAGTTGATATTTTGATAGGGATTACAATGAATTTGAAGATCAATTTGGAGAGTATTGCCATGTTAACCATTTAATGTTTCCAATACATGATCATGGGGTGTCTTTCCTTTTATTGAGATCTTCTGAATTTATTTTACCACTGTTTTGTGGTTTTCAGTTTGCACTTTTTTGTTAAATTTATTTCTAAATATTTTATTCTTTTTGAAGGTATCATAAATGGCATTGTTTCTATAATTTCACTTTTGCATTGTTTGTTGCTTGTATGGGGAAAAACTATTGATTTTTGTATATTGGTCTTGTGTCTTGCAACCTTGCCAGATTTATTTATTATATAATATTTTTTGGTGTGGATTTCTTAGGATATTCTATCCACAAGATTATGTCTTCTTGAATAGAGAGGTTTTACTTCCTCCTTTGCACTCTGGAGGCATTTTGTCTCTTTTTCCTGCCTAATTACCCTGGTGGAACCTCCAGCAAAATGGTCCGTAGAAGTGATGGGAACATACGTAGACATCCTTGGCTTATTTCTGGCCTTAGAAAAGCATTCATTTTTTCACGTTGGCTGTGGTTATTTGTAGATGTCCATTAGCAGGTTGAGGAAAAATCCTTAAATGCTCAATTTTCTGAGAGTTTGTAATTAAAGGGTATTTGATTTTGTCAAATGCATTTTCTGCCTCTATTGATAGGTCCATGCAGTTTTTGTCCTTTATTCTACTAATATGATGTATTATATTGAATGATTTATGGATGTTAAGCCGACTGTGATGGTTAATTTTATATGTCAGCTTGACTGGACTGAGGGGTGTCCAGATAAGTGGTAACACATTATTACAAGGTATATCTATGAGGGTGTTTCCGGACAGGATCGGTATTTGAATAGGCAGACTGAGTAAAGAAGATCATCCTCATCAATGCGAGTGGGCTTCATCCAATCTTTTGAGGGACTGAATAAAACAAAACAGTGGAGAAAGTGTGAGTTTGCTTGAGCTGGGACATCTGTCTTCTCCTGCCCTTGGGCATAGGTGCTCCTAGTTCTTGAGCCATTCAGACCCAGACCAGGACTTAAACATTGACCACCGTTCCCACCCCTAGTTCTTGGGCCTTTCTACTCAATCTTAAAACATTGGCTCGTAAGGTTCTCAGACCTTCAAACTCTGACTTAATTACACTACCAGCTTCTCTGGCTCTCTTGCTTCCAGACAGCATATCATAGGCCCTCTTGGCTTCCATAATCACATGGATCAATCCCTGTGATAAGTCCCCTCATGTGTATCCATGTATATCCCACTGCTCTGTTTCTCTGGGGAATTCTGGAAACGAAAGACTTGGAACAACACAGTGAAGGTCTATTTAGGGAAAATGGCTGGATCTCAGTAAGAACAGCAAACTTTGTGGAGTTTGACTTCACCCCGGCCCCCCTGACCGCCTCCCCACCAATACCTACAGTAAGGAACCTTAAAACCAGCAGTCACACAGTCACAGATGCTGAAAAACCAGCAGCCCAGCAGCCACTGGAGGGAGCAGAGTGGGGTGGGGCTGTCCAAAGTGCCCACCTCCAGAGGCTCAGCGTTTTCTCCAGGCGCTCTCTGGAAAACCCATCCCAGCATTTGTCTTATTTGGCCTGACTCAGAGCCTGCTCCCCAGGAACGGTGCTGTCCCCAGGTGTCACTGCCCTTCCAGATGTGCTTCCTGAAAGTACTTGTAAAAATATTTGTCTAGAATAATTAAGAGCTATGTGTAATAGTGAATGACTAGGATCAACCTAAATAATTATTTTAAAAAGGACGCACTATCCATAGCATTTAGAATAAATGTATGTGTGTATATAGTGTGTGTGTGAGATGCTAAATAATAATAGATAACCTTACATATGCTTGTAAAAGTGACAGATAAACAGATCCCAAAACATTAACATCAGTCATTTGAGGAGGGATGGATTATGGATGATTTATTTATTTTTCAAAGTTTAACTTTGAGTTTTTAAAGTGTGCGTGTTTGTCATTTAAGTTTTCTGCATTAAACAGGGATATCTGTAACTAAAGTAGGATTAATATATTTAAGATAAATTTACTACCTAATTAAAGACTATATTCTCTCATGCCATAGTTCTTTTAAAATAAATGTGATACAAACTCACCGGCTATCTGTAATACAGAAATGGACAAAGTTTGCTGTTTGATAGGAAATTTTCTGCTTATATCATTACTTTGGAAACCTGTGTCAGAAAGAAGGAAAAATAAAAAGGTATTGCCTCTTGGCTATTAGGTAGAGCATGTCATTTTCTTAGTTTTCTATTTAGTTGGGCTCCAAAGACACTAATACCAATTCTCAGAACTACTTCTGCTTTTAGAATCTGCACAGATCCCTGGGAATGTATGATTTGTCCATTGCTTAGCAACCGTTCCATTATTTTCAGGAACTTGTTAAATGAATGAATGCATTTTGATGACAAGACAGCTTTATTCATGCCATGCTCTGGGCCACCATGTAATAATAAGAGATAAAGAAATGAAATATTGCAAAGATCGTGTCTCCAGTCGCTTCTGCCCACAAAAACCCTCAGAAGAGCTGGGCTGGTAAAGAAACCATTTATACAAACAGATTTTAAAAGCTAATAGAAAAAGCATATTGATTTTGAAATAGTTGCATTGTGTACATACACATTCAGATTTTCTCTTTATGTAAGTTGTTGGATGACCTTCCGTGGGTAAAATATGACCAGGAGTGCTGTGCGGACACCAGTTTTTCACAGTCCCAAAACCCCTCACGTGGCTCTCCTTCTGCTTCTGCTGACACCTGTCACAGACCTGGACCTGCGTTGGATGGTCAAGGTTCCCGATTTGAACAAGCTCAAGCATGTGGCCGGGAAAGATCTCGAGTTGGAAAACCACATCTTACAGAACTAGCTCCTGTGTAAGAAGCAAATGCTGTGTGTTAACACCCTTTCAGTGCAAATAACAATTCTAAACAATTCATGATTTAATATATTTACATCTTGATTTTGACTCAGAAAGCTCAGAGTAAAATTTTGGTGCCTGAATTTCAGTAACAAATTTACACTCAGGTCTGACACATCTTATTTCTTCCTGTGCATGTCTAAGGGAACACAAACACACATATGTGCACAGTGAGTGACAGTGAGGACAAATATGAAAAGCCTAACATATACCAAGATATGTAGTGTCATGTCACTTAAGACATGTAATTGTCTTAGGTGACATACATGTAACCTAAGAATTAAATGTAATCTTATGCTTAAAATCAAAGGGAAGGAGAAGGACTTTATAGTCTCTTTGCTTATCCCTCCTCTTCAGGGAAAGCTTTTTAAGACTTCCCGGTATTAAAACTAATACTGGGAATCAACTTTTCTACTTCCAGTTTATGCTCTTCAATTCATTGCTCCCCTTTTCCTGCCAGAAGCTTTAAATTCAGGGTTAAAACTAACTTTGAGTTTTATAATTAAATCTCTTGCTGTAAAAATCTAAATATGTTTGCCCTTGAACAATGTGGGGGTCAGGGGCTCTGATTCCTTGCACAGTTGAAAATTCGCATATAATTTTAACTCTTCTAAAACTTAACTGCAGTTGTCCCTTGTGTCCATGGGGGGTTGGGTCTGGGACTCCATTTGGATGACAGATCCCACGATGCACAGGACCCTTACACAAAGTGGTCTACAGGAGCATGTGCAGTTGGCCCTCCTACCCGAGGTGCTTCCTGTCTGTGGTGTACTGGTTTTGATCCACGGTTGGTCGAATCACGGATGCAAAACATGGAGATATGGAGGGCCAGTTGTATGTTCATCAAAAAGACCTGCACATAGGTAGACTGGTGCTGTTCAAAGCCGTGTCATTTGAGCATCAACTAATTCAAAAGCACATGGAGGAAAAACCAACATCTCTCTTTGATTCCTTCCATGTGAAATTTTTATGTGCGTGTGCAGTCCTGCTCTTGGTACTTAAGAAAATAACAAAAATATACTTTGATTATTTGACTCAATTCAGCTCAATAGTTAAAGTCTGTACCTTGTGTCTGCAAGCTCCACCATTGGTGAAGTAAGGCCGGGTGGGGAGTGGGGCTTTGCAGCAGCAGGTGCCAGTGCTTTTGGGGAATAGAGCATAGACAGGGTCACAAATAATGTCAAGATGTGCAGTTTGAACAGATGCTATATAACTTAGAGGAGAAGTCTGTTATTGAATGCTTAATGAGGTAGAATTTTATGTGTGTCTTGAAAGATGGGTAAGATTTAGAGAAGAAAGGGAAGAAAGAAAAACTCAGATTAATTTTAATTTGCACACAGCATTTTTCCCAAAAGGATTGTAGTGTGGCTTATAATTAACCTCTCTGTGCCTTACTTGGTTTTCTCCTTGATAAAATATGATAAAACAAATAGAAGCAACTTTATAGAGTTATTGTGAAGATTAAATGAAATTCCATGTCTAAGTACCTTAGACCAAGTGCCAGGAAAGGACAGAAAGTCACTGTCCACTACCTGTGCTGCTGTTACACAGAATGAAGTACACAGGGCCACATGCACCTTCGCAGAAGTTGCATCTTTCCCATCCCTCCCGGACGAGAACAGTGAAATGGAGTTTAGTGTGTCAGGCATGTGACTGTGGAGGTGACTGCTTGCACGGGAAGGCAGTGCAAACCACAGTCAAGGTAGCCGGCTACTCATCAGAATGTGAGAGCGATTTCTTTCCACCACTTACTTTTTCTCTCTTGCTGAACTTGGAACTCAAAAAATCCTCAACATGTCCTGAATTCTTAGCTTCAAAGCCACATCCTTTAGAATTTAGAGTTTAGGATCATTACTACTGAATATCTTGATATGCTGCCTACTTAGTTTGTGATATTTAGAACCCACAGAAGCTGTGCCCCGACCCACTGCGTGTTCTGGCCTGAGGTGCCCGGGCTGGCCATCTGTTGGGACTAGACCCAGTGCCTCCTCCCATCCCGTCCCCACCCGTAGCTTTGTCCAAGCATCTTTCCCAGTATCGTAGTTGCCCATGTTTTTAGTTCTGACAAAAATTTATTCAGATGTGTTCATTAAAACAATAAACCTCAATGTTACATTTTCCTGTTACAAAAGTATCCTTGAGTCAGGAGTGACTCAAAGAGCTCGTGATTACCTCTGTAAAAGCAGACCAGGAAAATCCGTCAGTTCCTTCTTAGAGAAGTAACACTGAAAGCAATGAGCAAGGATCCTTTCTTTAACAAGAAAACCATTAATGATTAGACAGCCATTAATGATTAATGATTTAAAAAATAGGTGGCAGTAGGGAAGCTTGGGGTCAGCAAAGAGGGTGGAAGTGACTCCAGAGGTGGCAGATTCTTTCAGTGAAAATTTGTCTTAAAATGGGCTGCTTACCAAGGTATTTGAATCTGAATTTGAAAGCCACACTTGGATTTTGCCCTTTTCTCCCTTAAACTTCTTGTTAAGCCCTCCCTGTCGTAGAACATTGTACCCTTACAGAGAAGGCGCAAAGAAGTCTGGTCCAACTCATTGCTATAAAGCAAGTCCCAGGTACCTGCCTTCTCCAGCCAGCTGCCCAGGAACCCCCTCGGCCTCTCCCTATCATGACCACCTTCCTCCCCCTCCCTGCTCTTCTGATATTTTTGGTGATCACTTCTGTGCTTCACTGCATAATTTCACCCCCTAAATAGGACCCTCTAAATACTATAGTTTAGTTCTACCTGTGTTTGAAGTTTAAATGAAATAAAACACCACGCATTCTTTTGTGTCTGGCTTCCTGCATAATAGCATTCATCCATGCTGTCATGTGTAACTGGGTTCCTTCCTTTTTGCTGCTCTATTTTTTGTGTGAATATACCCAAAATGTGTATCCATACTTCTGTTGATAGACTTCTGGGTTACTTGCAGTTTGGGGCTATTGCAGATACTACTGCTATGGACGTTGTTGCACGTTCCTTCTGATGCACATGTGCACACGTCCTCCTTGGGCACATACCCAGGGCTGGAAATGCCGAACCATGAACATGAAAATGTTCAACATCAGTAAATAATGCCACTGGTATTCTGGAGCGGCTGTCCCAGTTTGTACTGGTCCCAGTTCATACCAACAGTATATGACAGTTTTCCTTTTATCTTTAGGAGAGAGAGCTTTGTAGTATGTTTTGATGTATTTAACATATGAAATCCATACATGTGGCTATTGCAAAAGCAGGGTGAGTGTCATGACCTAAGTTCCTACAGGTGGTCTCAGAGGCGTGCTCAGTAAATGCCCTTGCTCTGGACTCTGATAAACGTGAGTTCACACCTTGTCTGTGCCACTTATTTGCTGTGTTACATTATGCAAGACATTTAATGTTATAAATTCTGTGTTCTTACTGTAAAACAGTAGCAAAAACAGTCTGTAATTCATAGGACTGTTGATTTTCATGAGGTAGCACTTTAAGGTGCCCGCTGCATTATCTGGCATGTGGGGAAACCGAGTACAGTAGTTAGTGGTACATTACTGCTGCTGCTGCTACCGTTTGCACTCAGATTTCCTTCTAATCACAGCAGAAAGAATGGGAAACGGAAAGTTAGATTTGACCATGTGTATTGGTGCATTTTCTATTAATGTCTAACCTCAGGAAAGAGTCTCAAAAAAAAAGAGAATCAAGATATTTATAAGCCAGGACTCAGTTTTGCTGAAGTGACACCAGCCAGATAAATAGATGTTGGTGAAGAGCTGACCTCCCCTGTCCCTCTGGCAGTTCTAAATTTCTTAGCACCTCAGAGACGAAATAGCTGGCACCCGAGTTCGCCGCCTCCTGTAGGGAGCTTGGAGTGCTCTGCTGCTTCGTCCCAAGCACAGCCACCCTCCTGCTCCTGACTTCTGAGAGCCCAGCTGCAAGAGCAGCTTGGCAACCATGTGCACTTGGGCTTCTGCTCCCCATCGCTCTGGGAAGCAGCTGCCCAGAGCTGTTTCCAGAGGACCGTGGTGGCTGGCAGCCAGCAACACTCTGAAATGAGAGTCCCGGCATCCAGGGCACAGGGTGGAAGTTATTGTAAGATATTCTATAGCGAGTGAGCGGGAGGGCTGCCAGTGCTGTTCTGTATCGAGACCCACTGGTCCCACAGCAGCTTCTGTCTAGCACCTGCTCCCTTGGCCCACTCTTCTACGATGGCCCACAGGCATCAGAAAGATTTTAGGCTCTAGAAATGGGACTCTGATAGTCCTCCACATGAGAGACCTGTCCCAGTTCCTTGCTGCAGGGTCTGGGCTGGAACTTCTAAAGGGAGGGGGGATGTGGCACCACCAAGGGGCAGGGTCAGAAGTTGAGCAGGTGTTTTGTTGTCAGAAGGGAGGTGTCCAGCCCTGATCTTGGTTGGGGAAGAAGGAGGTTCAGCATGGATTATGGGATCTGACATTCAGGACTGACTTGGCGAATCCACTTATTCAGTGGTATCATTGTTCTTTCATGGTCAAGGCTTCCCACTCTTGATCCAGTGATGTGTTAGGAAAGGCCGAGAGTCTGCTGGGTAGGGAACTCGAGTCTGGGATAACGAGAGGCTGGGTTAGCTAAAAATCTGAGTCACGGTATACTACTCCTTCCCACCACCACCGAACACGCACACACTCAGTGACAAGGCTGGACAGGCTCTTGTATTAGAAAACAATAATAATATTGTTCTAATAATCTCGGACTCACTCTAGACTACTCGTTCTTTTCATGCTGCACATCTGAGTTTTTTAGTCAATTCCTTCTTTGGCATGTTTCCTGCCTATGTTTCCCCTTCTTCTTACTTTAAATCTTGCTATCTTTATTTCTCTGTTATTGCAAAAATCTTTCACTCTAATAAATTTTTCATGAACCTGTCAGTTCAATATTATTAAAGCAATTCTTTATCATCTCATGATGAAAAGCTCAAAAAGGCCAGTTTACCTGTGCAATAATAGCCAAATTCCTCAGCCTGGAACTTAAGGTTATTTGCCGTCCACCGGTCTTTCATTCTCATTTCCCACTGTTTCTCAGTGGGTCCTCTTCTACGTCTAGTCAGGGACTTCACTGTCTCCGTAACAAGCTACACCCTCTCTTCACCCATGGCTCGCCTTCCAACACCGTTTGCTTTCTTTCCTTCTTCTGCCACGGCCAGTATTGCCAGAGTGTGGTACATGGGTCTCTGGTGTCACACAGTAAAATTAGGTGTCAGACCAAAGTTTAAAAAGCATTGATATATAAAGTTTGAATAAATATGTATTAGGGAATAAGCAAGCTATTGCACCACACCCACAACTTCATGGACAGCATTGTCCAGGATTGACAGGAGCTGGCCACACCACGCATCCCACTGTGCAGGCTGCGTCATTGTGAGTGTTTTCATTCGGAGGATGTGAATGGGGTGGTCACGCACCCTCGGCCAGACTGACCGGTTCAAGAAGGGGCACATGATTCAGCTCAGTCCAGTGAAAAGAAATCTGCCTGGGACTTTGGGAAAGAAATGTCCTCACCCTCAAGGGCCAGCCAGCAGAGGTGACAGCTACCCCTTTCTCTCTGTTTCTGGATCTAGAAGCTGCAGATGAGAAGAGGGAAACTTCTGCAGTTGCCTGGTCCCCTAAGGAAGGCAGCCTGAGGACAGTCAGCCCCATGGTGAGGACAAAGCCGAGAGGAATTCAGAGAGGTCTGTTACGTGAGCCAATATATTTCCTTGTTGTTAAGTCTGTGTGAGTTGGTGTTTCTGCCAGTTCGGTGCCAAGTGTCATGATTGATTGAGTAGGTGTGATGGAGGGTGCTGATGTAGATTCTTGCTTCCTTAATTTTTTGGCCTATGGCCATAGTAAAAAAATGTCAATAATTGTAACATACTGGTATCGTAATCTGAGGTCAGACACAGCATGGGTGCCCTGGAGAGCTGCGAGGACAGTGTCTTGGGAACTTGTGACCCATTCATGGTGAGTGCAACAGTCCGGTGATTGGGGGGCCATGCTGTGGACAGTCTGTGTCTGCAGTCCTCTCTTTTCAGGAATGTAGCAAGTGAAATGTAAATGTTACAGCTAGGAACTTGCTCTTTGCTTTTTTCTTGTTTGGGGCCCTTTAGAGAGTGGTCCACAAGACTTCACAGTGTGAGGGGGAGCCTGCATTGGAAGTGTAAGTGCTAGTGGTGGGTATTCGAATAGTTGCACTGCAGGTTAAATCTACTGACCACTGTGCTCTGGCAAGCTTTGTGGAAAGGTGGGTACACACTTAAATGATTTATATAAATTTTTAATTACATAAATCACACTGACCCCACTTATTAGTCTTGGGAACAAATCCAGTCAGGTTACTATTTCCTCCTCTCAGGGGAGGAGTGTAGGAAGGGGTACATGACCCTCCTCAGGGAGCATACTGAGATCCTTACTAAATGTACACCCGTCAGCTATGAGCTGTGTGTGTGTGTGTGTGTGTGTGTGTGTGTGTGTGTGTGTAAGGGGGTCTTGCGGGAGGCCCCTTTTCCCTTGAGGCATTGAAAATTCAGTTGGGACATGAAACGGTTACAACAGAGCAGGCAGATAACAATTCAGTGCTGAGCTCTGTGGCTCCAACCGATAGGGTGGGTGGGAACAATGTGGGCCTGGCGGATAAGCCTGAGCTTCCAAAACAGACTGAGGTCTGAGTGGGACCCAGAAGTAGTACCAGAGAGATGGGAGGAGAGGCAGTGATTAAGTGCTCAGACTCTGACATGCAACAGACCTGGGTTCAAATCGTGATTTCCCATCTTGTGAGGTTTGTCAGGTTCCTGAGTCTTTCTGGGCCACAATATCCTTATCTATTCAACAGGAATAATAGTCTTATGTGGCAGGTTGTTGCATATATTGAGATAAAACATGGAAAGTGGCTGGCTTTTGTGGTAGGTGGCTGCTTACCATTATAGGTGGAGGGGAGGAACTGTTCTACCTGAGAGGATCAGCAGTGGCAGAAATTGTGGGGGCACTGGGAGAAGACCAGCTGGCCCGAGGAAAGACGGCACTTTGCAAAGTCATGGGGAATCAGGCTGACTGACGTGATGGGCCTAGGCAAAGTAGAACAGTTGTGCAAAGCTGGCTGAGATTGAAACTTGATGTGGAAAGACATAAGGAGACGAGAAGGTTTTCCAGGAAGGAGTAGCAGTTGGGGTGGGTGTTTAAATACTTAAAATTTGGGGCTCTGGCCGGTGTGGTTCAGTTGGTTGGGCGCTGTCCTGCAAAGCTAAAGGTTGCCAGTTTGATTCCTGGTCAGGGCACATGCATAGGTTGCAGGCCTGGTCCCTGGTTGGGGTGTGCGTGAGAAGCTACTAATTGATGTTTCACACATCACTGTTTTCCTCCCTCCTTTTGTCCCTTTTCCACAAATAAATAAATAAATACTTAAAATGTTGGTTCTAGTAGGGTATAAGGCTTCAGGGGACTTTTATTTTTTTTGTCAGCAAGGCTGCATTCTTCCTCCTCTAAGGGTCCCCCACACACGACCCCACACACAGGGTCTGCAGCATGGCAGGAGAGGTGGCATTTCTTCATCTCAAACGGTCAAGGATGCTATGAGAGAAACTTGCAGAAGGCTGAGCCGAGTTTGCCTGTTACAATACTAGTTGCTTGCAGAATTGTGTTAGCATCCTGTAGCTACAGCTGCATTTGCAAATAAGGTATATAAAGAAATTAAATGTAAAGTGACCATGTGAATCTTATGGAAAAAGTTTTTTCTCAAAAGTTTATACTTTTTTTAATCAATCACAACAACAAACCCAGATAAAAGGCACTTGGTCTCTAATTTGTATGCCACCCCAATTCCAAAATGACTAATGTTGTTATTGAACTCTTCAGTCTTTACCCATGCTTCCATCTCCCCCTGCCTGTTGATTCCAATACATACCCAAGCCTGTTTGATTCTTGGACCTGCACAGATGTAATTTTCTTTGTCATTTTTACATTAAGTTAAATATCCCGGTTCCTATGGCCTTTTTCTTCCATTTGTTTAATCTTGACCTCATCTCAGACTCACCATGCAAGGTTGTTTTTATTAAGATATTTTGGTCTGCCCTGGAAAATAAAAATTGCATGTGATGTAGCTCATTGGGTTTAATCACAGCAAAAATGACAGCGGGACTAAAGACTCACAGCTTGATTTAAACAGCCTCGTCAATAAGCATCCTTCACCCGCCAAGTTCACTCCAGCCACGCAACACAGGCAGTAAAATTTCCAGCTCCACATTGTTCCACCAAGCATGGGTCTCCTGTTGCCCTGCTCCTGGTCTGGTGGAGAGAGGCAGATCTTCAGGGCCCATGGCTCCTCTGCTACCCAGTGTATTCCGGCTCAGTCCGACTCAGTTGTGAGTCCACCTGATGGCTGTTTTTATAGCTAAATTTGAGGGTCAGATTTCTTTCCTGCCTAAAGCTAAAGTCCCAGCACCTCTCCCTAGCCTGTACTGTGGGGGCTTCTGAGCCAGGGGAGTAACAGAAGCAGCCTATGGACTCAGTTATGGGGCTCATGGGTGGCTTACGAGGCACGAAGACTAATGCAGGATATCTTATGAAGAGTGTTATTAGGTCCACCCACAGCAGGCATTAGGATGGTTTAGGGATGGCCACGTGCCAGTATTGCTCAGTAATTTGCTTTCCAAATGCTGATGAGGAAGAAGGAAGCTGGTGTGCATGGTGGAGCTCTGTGGTTGCTATGAAGAGAGGGAGTGAAACTCCGCTAGCTATGCCCAAGGCTTATTGTGGCTTTTCTGTGCTCCATACAGGCTTATGAAGGGCTTTACACAACCTCAGAAACATCTGTGTGCTAGGAGGGGAAAAGAAATGCAGAGAAAACAGAAGGGCATGGAAATAAGAATAGCAAGGGAGAAAAAGGGGAAGAAAAAAAGATGGCATAGGGAAGAGTAAGGAAGGGATATTCAGTGTTCGCAGCTGCAGCCTTCACTTAACCTGCCCCCAAACTGAATGGACCTGAGGATCTTCGCGCTGGATTTCTCAGGAAAATTTTTATTTCAAATTATCTTTCTTACTGTCAGACTGCAGATCTTAAATTTAGATTCAGAAAATGGCTATCAGAAGGAAAATACATGGAAATAAATGCCCTCCCAGTTCCACAGACCCTGCAGACATATGTAACAACGCAGTTCTGGTCCCAGCAAGCACACTGAGTGGAACCTGTCATTGCGAGTGAGTGACGTCTCTCACAGCAGGCAGAGTCACCTCTAGGGATTGCTTCTCTGAATTCATTGTCAGGAATTTCTTAGAACTAACTTGTGCCATACTTAACTTTTGTTTTTTTAGGGGCTTACTTAGCTGGCATTTCTAAAATGCTTTTAAAGTGTTAGAAGGCAGGATCCTAGTATGAGGAGACAATTAACAGCTTTTAGCCATTGATACTTTTTGGTTTTCATTTTAATCCCATAGGTTCCATTTAAGGAGTAAATTATTTTCAAAATTTACAAAATAGATAAATGTTCATTGTAGAAAATTTTCAACACGCAGAAAAACACACAGGAGGAAATCAATAATATTACCAGTATTTCATTAAAAAATAATGAGTGGTAACATTGAATTTGTGTATGTGACCATCTTGCATGAGAGTGTGTTTATGTATATGTGTGTACGTACTTTTTGCATGGCTATAAAAGTTGGGCTCACATAATACATACTATTATTTTGTGGGATACTTTATCACTTATGATTGTTCTGAATTTATTTCCATAATTTTAAAGACTTTATTTATTTATTTTAGAGAGTGGAAGGGAGGGAGAAAGAGAAACATCACTATGTGGTTGCCTCTCATATGCCTCCCACTGAGGACCTGGCCTGCAACGCAGGCTTGTGCCCTGACTGAGAATTGAACTGGTGACCCTTTGAGCTCAATCCACTAAACCAAACCAGCTAGGGCTCTACAGCATATTTTTAATAGCTGTGTTTTATCATAAGGATATTCTGTAGTTGATTGAAAAAGTTCTGCTATTTGACATTAGGTAAATGCTAGACTTTTGTTTAAAAAATACTGATATAGATATCCTAGTCCATCAACTTGAGATTACAACTATGATGGTTTCCTTAGAGGAAATGCCTGTAATTGGACTTTCTGGGTCAAAGGGTACAAGCATTTTGGGGGCTTTTGATGGCTATTATCTATATGCTGACCAGAAAGAGAACTGAACTTCGCTTTCAGACTTAAAATCAGTGCGAGCCACTGCCTGGTCAGTGAACCTTTGCCAACACTAGGTATTGACCATTGGTACGTTTTCATGTCTATATTGAAGTTATATTAATTTAGCCATCTCGGAGGAAGAGAAAATAATAACTATACACTGGGTCCTTCTTACACTGAACACTTTACACATATTTCCCTTAAATCTCCCAGCCATCCTAGGAGAGGAATTACTAATATCCCCATTTTTTAGGTGAGGATAGGAAGAAAAGAACAGTTAAGTAACTTGGCTAAACTTTCACAGCTAGTAAGTAGCGGATTTGAAACTGGGATCATCTGATTTTAAAGCTTGAATTTTTACTGACAAAGCCATCCTGCTTCAGTAGTGGATAAATCCTAGGACTCAAGTTTTTAGATGCTGCAGAAGCTGTCTTAGTTTGGTTCCCCAGAAAGGGATTCTGGGACGTTGATATTTGCATGCAGGAGGATTATTGTAGGTACAGGGCAGGGGCTGAGAAGTAGGATGGGTAAAGAAAGAAGTTAAACAGCAACACAGTGGTGACAAAGGCCTTAGTTGATTCCACAGTGAGTTCTGGAGGAGCGAGGGCTGGGCGGGGAGGGTGTTGCTTCCCTGTCCTGACCTGGGATGAGACGCCAGACCTTTGTAACCCTTTTATTGATGTGCGCCTGCCTAGATGGCCTCTTAGCCTTGGGTGAGGCAGCTCCTTTTGCCCAAAGGCAGTTCCCAGAGAGATTCCGCTGTGAGCTGTCTGGCAGGCAGTACCCCAGACAGCTGGGGGAACGAGTGCCTTGGTGCAGAATGGGGTTCCAGGCAGCACACCACACATCCACTAAACACCGAAAAACAGCAGTTCAGCCGACTGACCTGATGAATCAAGCACAGGCCCAAATTCTTACCTATCTTTAGTCTTTCTGGGAACAGTATATCTTCTAGTTTTGCCTCCTGTTCTAGGGCTAGCTGGAGAAGGTCGTTGTCTCAGGTATATTTAGCTCCAGAACACTGGCATTGGGGTGAGGGAAAAAACTGAGGCTGTGGTCAGAGGGAGCCCCAAAGTCACTCTACAGTAGCTGGTATGATAAAGAGCTGGAGGAAGGTAACTCCTGGTGCCCTGTGCCAGGGGCCCTCTTTCCCTTCAGGAATCACCCCACCCTCATTGTGGGCTGATACTCTCCCTAGCCCTAGGGATGGGCACAGGACCAAATGCCTCCAGCTCCAGTGACAGTTAAAGATTAAACAGGTGCCTTCTCCAGGCCAATGAGAGTCAGGCCTGGAACTTTGCATGAAACTTTTGGGAAAGAGATTCTCTTTCCACCAGTGATCCTCCACCTTGGAGTTGATGGTGGCCTTCTAGGTCTTTCTTGGAGAGAACTCACTTGGAGAAAACTGGAGGAAAAGAGATACATGGAGACAAGAGACCGATTTCAGTGATGCCTTTAGCCCTTGAATTTGGACAGTACTTTCCTTATTACTCTTCTCCAGACTTTTCAGTTACCTGAGCAAATAATTTCCTTTTTATCACTCTAAAGAATGCTCTCCTTTTCTTTTGACATAGTTTTGATGGCAACAGAGATAGCTGAAGAGCTCAAATAAGAGAAAACAGGACTTCTTGGCCACCAGCAGCAGCTGGGAGGAGTCTGATATCCTTGAGCACCATACAAGGCTCCACAGAGGACCAGAGAAGGGACAGGACTTGCCCCGAGTCACACAGGTGCTGGACAATCCAGTTAGAGGGCACGTCTCTCCAAATGTTGAAAATAAGCTAAATGTACATGGATATGTCCAAAAATATTTATTTAATAAATAACATGGGTCTTGATGGCTGATCAGGTGGGAAGGACTTTGTTATGTGCTATGAAGGTTATAACGATGAATTACTCATGAATTCAGGCCTTGAGGGGCTGCTGTCAAAGTTTTTATCTCAATAGGTTGAAGATTATTTTCCTCAATACATACATCCCCATTAACTAGACTCTCCTCCACCTCTCCTTCTTCCCTGTTCCCTCTTACTACAAGCCAAAAGTTAATGAGAAAGTAAACTAAAATATAGAAGTTGTGTCTAAATAAACTTAAATGTTGTGTTCATTTTTTCCCATTTTCTAAATTGTCCAATTTCATCTGGCAATGACCTCAATCTAGCCTAGAATAATAAAGGCAATTATTAGATACCCTGCTGCGTAAAGAAGCCCTAGTTTTACTTTGCCAAGCATCCCATTAATTGTTTGCTGGATTCTTCAATTTTCCTTCTTTATGTCAGAATCCAGGCAAGCATCATAAGTCAAGTAGCTGTGCGGCCGACTGGAAGATAAGCAAAGAGCTAAACAAGAAAAACAGACTCAAAGACAATTAATTTTCCCTGAACTAGAACAACCTATTCTGATCAGAGAAGACAAGCATCACTTAACATTTGACAAACTACCATCCACAGAACACATTACCATGGTAACCCAAGACTGCAGAGTGCAGAACTTCTGGATCAGTCCCATCTTGTGGTCCACTGGTCACACCCTGAGCCATTGGACAGTCATTGAATGGCTACTATGCGTAAAGCCTGTGTTGAACCTCATTAATACAGAATAGAATTTAGACAAAATCCAGCCACCTTTTCCAGTTCAAAATATGCCTTAGGAATACAGTTGAGCAGAAATGTAATTTCACCCCCATGTCCAGAGACTATATAGATATCCATTTGGGGCAGGACAAAGCACAACCGGCTTAGCCCTGATGCTTTAGGTGGGCCCCCAGCTGCTCACTGCAAGGGATGCAGTGTGGGTGCAGACGTGTGTGTGTCCATTGACTCCACAGGCAGAGAAAACGCTGTGCAGGGCCACCACGCCAAAAGCATCCTTCCAGGGCAGGGCTGCACCCTTCACAGACAGACCTACACCAGTCTGTCCTTTGACTAGGGAATCAGAAAGGATCCTGAAATTGGACCGATTCCATGACCCTCAAAAAGCTGGAAGAGAGCAGGTGACACTTGACAAATAACAACCCTGCTTTCAGAGAAATGCACAAAAAGCACTGGTCATCAGAAATTTCCACCAGGATTTCTAGCCCAATGGGAGCCTTGCCAAATACAAATGTTCAGAACTTATTGAGGCATCACCATCAGCCTGGCAGTCTGCCAAAATCTTTCTAAAAATTATATCACTTGAACTGCATAAAAACTTTCATCTCTCTTAAACCATCTGATGACACTAAGATACAGTTTGTAACTAATCCCATTTTACAGAAGGGAGAACTGAGGCACAGAGGGGTTAATTAACTTGATCAGGGTCACAAGTTAATAAGTAGTAGAACCAAAGTCTGACCACAGAGCCCATGCTCTTTTTTAGCTTTGCTTTGCTGCCTCGATCCTCAGCTTTTTTACCGGGCAGGGAAAGCTGTGGAAACCTGTGCACATGGACCCACGGAGAATCACCTTCCCCAGGATATCCGCTATGTGGTTTCCTCCGCTTTGCCGGGATGTAAATGAGAGAATAACCTGGGTGAACCATGTCCTCATATCATTCGTGGAAATGTGGTAAGAGGTACTTGTTTCCTGCTGTTTGCCGATCTAATACAAGGATTGATTGAATTCATTTCTAAACAGTTTTGCAGATGAATTTGGAGGCCATGCCTCAGGAGCCAGCCTGCCAGGGATAAGTACCAGCCTAGCCGCTGACAGCTAACCTGCCTGACCCTCAGATTCTTTTTCTCTAGAATACCCGGCATCATAGTTCCCACTTCAGATGGCCGCTGTGAAAATTAAAGCGGTCTTAGAAGTGCATGGGCATAGAGAAGCCTTCAGTTGGCTATTAGGATTACTGCTTCCTTGCTTTTTTCAGAAAATAATGCAGTTTCAAAATCTCTTAACCTAAAATTCTTGTAGCCAGGTATGCACTGGAATTCAAACTCAGGGGATTTTAGAGGGTAAGAGGGCATCTAGACCGTATATGAGCTGTCACGTAACTTCCTCAGTGGGATTTAGGACAGCGCACTGCAGTCGGATGCAGGAATATTTCTACAGCAAAATATATGACTTTTTAATCTCAGTGGGATTTGTAGAGATGATGAGTAACCTCATGTCAAGATTTTGTGGCCAAGCGAGTTTGCCTGACACTACACATAAGTCAGTAAGTAAATGAGCTCATTTTCAGAACTTTCCGCATTTCCAAATTGTGAACAAGAGACTGTAGATCTTAACTACAGGACAGCAGTTTTACTGGGCATCCACTCCCTTCTTTAGCCATCTCACTGAGGGGGATCGCTCATCAACACTCCAGGACTTGCTCGCCCCTGCACGTCCCGCTGCAGAAAGGGCAATTCCCTGGTACCCCCTATTGGTACTGCAGGCCCGACACACCGATTTCTTCCCCACTGGGCCTGTTCCTTCTTCCATGTTTCTTTTCTTGACTGATGGCTTCTCAGGTCCCAGTCCCCTTGGAATCCCACCTCCAGCCGGTTAGCTGCTCCGACCTATTGCTGGTGCTCTCCCACTGTCCCTAGGTCTCTCCCCATTGTCTGGCTGGGATCCTCATTACTGCTGTCCTCACAGGTCTCCTCCACCTTTTGAAATCTTAACCTCATGCTCCAAGAATGAGGCCAGTCACTGCTTCTTTCTGAAGACTGTTTTGATGATTCCGGAGAGAATGGTCCCTTCTTCCCTGAATTCCCTTTGTTTCTTGCTTCCCTCATACTCCAGTTCCCCTGTTCATTGTGGATGCTGGCTGGGAGGCTGTGTAGCATCACGGTCAGGAGCCCCGGCGCACTGCCGGCATCCCCATCCTGCCTCTGGTATGTGCTTTATCTGGCCTCTTTTTAAGTCTAGGTCTCCTCATGTATAAAATGGAGGACCTGCCTTGGCTGGTGCAGCACAGTTGGTTGGAGTATTGGCCCCTAAAGGTTGTGGGTTTGATTCCCAGTCAGGGCACATGCCTGGGTTGTGGGTTTGGTCCCTGGTCAGGGTGCTTACAAGAGGCAACCGATCGATGTTTCTCTCTTACATGGATATTTCTCTCCCTCTATCTCTCCCTCCTTTCCCCTCTCTCTAAAATCAATAAGCATGTTCTGAAATGAGGAATGAATGAGTGAATAAATAATTAATGACCTAAAATTCACTCCCTTTTAGCATTCCTCACCATGGCACATTCTCCAGTTTGCTGTATATAAAGGAGACCATTAAGCCAAGCGCCTTGGTTACGGTGAGTATTCTACGGACATCTGGTGTTATTCCCATGGTTTTTACTGTTCCGCACCTTATGCCAGGAGACCTCCCCTGGGAGAAGTGTGTCTAGTTCATTGTTCGAATCCTCCACAGTGCTTTCCATAATCTCTCACACACCACAGGTACAAGGAACGTTTGTCAGATGGAACTCTTCCACCTTTATACTCATCCTCAGTGTTGGCTCCAGTCCACTTTGGAGTGAAGGTCTCAGACACTCAAAGGAACGAAAAGGTATAGACAAAGTAGGAGGATTGGGATTACAAGTATACACAGTATTTTATTTAAACACACAAAAGTCACAAGGGGATATATTCATTTTTTTTTAATAGCTCAACCTAAATAAAACCTGGAAAAGTCTACATCCATCAACTGCTACTGAGGAATAGCAGAATGAGGAATGAAAGAAATAAATCAGTCTGGGGTATGAGCGAACAGCCACTTGGCCGAGACAGTGGGAAGCTTCATCGAGGTCCGCTATGCCCTAAATACTAGGTCAGTAACGGGATTTGTTCTGGGCTCTGTAAAACTCTTAAGTATGCGTGATTGCACTGTGTAATCCAGCCAGACCTCTGTCCTTCTGCGGTGCTCTGCTGTCGATCCAGCTGCTGTTCCAGCTGTTTCCTCTCATCCCAAAGCTGCTCCTCCAGGTTCAAATGAGCCATGGCAGCCGAGGAGATGAAAACCTTTCCTTCCTCGGGAACTGGGCACCTGTGTGACTGACCTTCTGCCTCAGACCTGCAGTGTCTGATCAGGTCACTCTGTCCAGTGGCTGGGGGAGGGGCAGCTGGGAGAGGAGGGCAGAGGCATAACAGATACCAAAACAGAAAAGCATGTAACCCAAGTAACAGATTCATAGAGAAACGCGCCTGTTACGAATGCCTGGCTTTTAGGCATGAGGTTGAGCTGCCATGTGAATCTGCTTACAGAGTGATGGATGGAGCAGAGAGAAATCTGCCTTCCTCCACCCTCTCCAGCCCAGGAGGTAGGTGGGCACTGCCAGGCCACCTTCAGGGTTCCAAGCTGGACACAGAGGGGCCACATACACTGTCCTGGTATGTGGGGCTTTTGCTGGGGTTTTCTGCCACTTACAATTTACTCCTAAGAACACCCAATTTCTTTTAAGGGGAATTATTTCATTCCATAGTATGCAGTCAAGATATGGTGGTGAATCTGGGGCATGTGTGTCCTTCCATTTTGCAGTTGAATATTTCAAACCAAGCCCTTAGCCTTCGCTCTGATCCCCACAGCTTTTCGGGAAGTTCCTTTCTGCTGGTTTGCCAGAGTAAGTTTCTATGGCTTTCAGTGGAAGAACCCAGGCTCAGTCCCCATCTGAAATAAGACTTTTGACCTTGACACTTCTATAAACATCACTTAATTCCTCTGTACCTCCTTCCCCCTAAAGCTTCCAGGCATAAGGAAGCATTCCCCAGAGAAGTGGAAAGAAACAAAAGACTTCTCCTATAAGCCAGTAAGTAAGCCAGGGGCCAGCAGGAGGCAGTTTGCAGCGGGTCTGTGCATGACTGGCCAGGGCGGTGAAGCAGTGCGGGCTGGCTGGCACGTGTGGGCTGCGCTGCCCACCTCACCGAAGGCTGGCCCAGCTGAGCGTCCTAAGGTTGAAAGCCTTTCCTAAAACTTACTGATGTGATATAATTTTCTGCTTCAAGCTGAAATGCAGTGCTGGTTTCAATGTTTACTTCTTCTTAGGACACGTGGAGATGTTGGTTCTCTATTAATTCCTGGGCTGCTTGAGTCCCCAGGTAATTTTTGGTATTCTCCCTGTCCCTGTTCCCTTTATTTTGAATGATTATCTCTCATTTCTCACAACTAAATGCATTTCTGCACAGTGTATCCCTCTTCCAATTTTCTGTTGGCTTGGAAACCAGAAAATGAAGCTGGTGAAAACTAAGTGTGAAACACGAGTGAAGAGGGATTTGGTTGTGAGTACAGTGCATGTGCCTCAGTGCGAGGAATTGCCTTGCCTGCTGTAAAAGGAGTTTTCTGTTGCATTCTGAAATGAGGATGTCCTTCAGAGCTGGACTCCGGACACACAAGATGTTACTCTGCTCAGAAACATTTTACTTCTCTCAAGTGTAACTGAATTTCTTAGCTGCTTCCCCCCTCACATGAACTGTTAATCATCTCAACAGAGATCAGTGGAAATCCCTAAGTTCTTACAGGCTTCTTTTGCTTAGATGTTTACATCAGAGTCCTCTCTTGTCAGAGAGCAGGCATGAAAGATGTGTGTCGGGTAGCTTTTGTTCCTTAACAAGCCACTCTGACACACAGGAATTTCAAATAGCAGTCTTTGTTTATATGTTTGTTTATAGTTCTGTGGGTCAGGCTCCACCAGGGTGGCTTATTCCTACTCTACTTGTGTTACTTGGGGACTTAAACTGGGACACCTGGGGTGGCTGGGTAGGCCGGCCCTCTTTCACCTCAAGGTCTCTCATCTCCCAGGAGGCTAGGAAGCCAACTAAGGCTCTTCCTCTGGGTGCTGGGTTCTAAGAGGGTGAGAAGGAAAGTTGTGAGGCCACATTGGATCTATGCTCAGAAGTCCCACATTGTCACCTCAGCGATAATCTGTAGGTCAGAGCAGGTCACAAGACCCCTCCTGACTCAGGGAGTGGAGAAAAGCACTCCGCAGCATTCCAGCTCATTTTCAGTCAGCCACAGCAGGAACCCTCAAATTCATTATTTTATGAAGGGCCAATTAGGCATAAAGTCTTCTGTTTCTAAAATAATCATCTTTCCCTGGCCTTATTCAACCTCTCATTATTTGATTAGTGCTTGTGAATTAACAAAATGTTTTCTATGTTTCATTTATCCACATGACAAACTTTTGAAGTGTGTCATCTCCTGTTTTCAGATAAAACATTAGGAGCCCAGAAAAATTAATGACTCATTGGGGGTCCCACAGCTATGAAATGGGGGCACCTCAAATTCTATGCTTGTCCTCTGCACTCTTCTTGTGGGGAAGCCCATTTATTCCAAAAGCAGTTGGTCTGCTTAATTGTTTTCTTGTCTGAGATCAGAACTGAAGCTGGTTTTCCTGGTTCAGGACTACCTGTTGAAGATGGGCACAGTTTTGTCTGAGTTGAGCTTCTCCCTAATATGCAGCTGTGCTTGCCAATTCCAGAAAAGCTTCCGGAGCTCTGTTATACCAGTAGCTGAACTGGCTGAGCTGCAGCTAGAGGTCTTTACAGCTGCTACCTCCCAGAAAAGCTGGGCTAACAGGCATCTCACTAGGAGCAGGTAGCAGCAGACAGGTACCTTTCATTCCTTTCAGAAATCCACGGTACCTGCTAGTCCATTAAATGAAGTATGCATGCCACTGTTCTCACGCAGCTGGTTTTATATTCAGCTGGAGACATGTTTGACTTGTCAAACACTCAGCTGAATAAATAGAGGAAAGCTCTACCCAAGTTCTTGAAAATCTTGAGAATGTATTAAAGAGATGCTTTAAAATGAAATATGCATCATTGAATTGAACCTCTACACTGGGAAAAAAGTTACAGGGTACGTAGAGGGATCAGAGATGAGTATTACCAGCTGAGAAGGAATGCCAGCCTTAAAATGGCTACGTGACACGCTGTTTATTTATCCAGTGCATTTCTGTCTTCCTGTAGTTTTTCATCTTAGATGCCAAGGAATCAAGAGGTGAGGGTTCTTGGAAAATCACTGATTTTTGCACCATATGGCACAAAGCACTGTGCTGTCGTTGATGCTGCTTACAAGGGTTTCCATTTTTATTGTATGAAGCATTCTGACTTGTAATTTTTCTCTTTGCTCCTGACTCCGTGAAAGAGGGAGGTTTCCCAATGTGTGAGCAGGGAAACTGAGCCTCTGACGAGTTACGTGGGTGGTCTAAAGTCAAATCTAGTCAAGTCCAAGGTGAAGCTGAAGATCCATAGGGACTCCTTCCACCTCTCCTATTACTGTCTTTTAAAAATATATACTGGTAATTGCTTATTTTTCTGAATATCAAAGAAACAAATGCACATATAAACAAAAGTCTAAACAAGAAAGTAAAATTTACCTAAGATCCCCACCCAGAAATGACCACTGTTCTGCCATCGCCTGGCTCTCTTTTCTTTGTGTTTAGAGACTGGAATTATATGTGCACAGACGTTTTACACCTACTTTTTGTTGTTTGCTTTGTTCTGCTTACACATAAATTTTTGCCATGGCTATTTTGTAATATCTGAAAATATAACTATCAAATGCTGCAGTGATGTCGTATGCATCCACCATAAATCAGTCAATGCCCTGTAGTTTGACACACAGAAAATATCTTATTTTTATTGTAGTAAATAACAATGGGTAAAAAGTTTATATATAAAAATTATTTTCCATTTCTGGGTTTTCCTTTGAGCATATTTTTATAGGACTCTAGGGTCAAAAGCTATTATGATTATTAAGGCACTTGGCATTTCTTAACTACAGGATCCAGCACAAATAATGCCCCTCTTTGTTACAAAACCATAAGCATGTAATTCTGTAACATAACACTGTCACACTCAAGCACACCAGATGACATTGTAAGTGAAGTGTTCAAATGAGAACTATAAATTATTACACCCATATTATTACCCTACCAACCACACTCAAGCAGGCATTACTTCCACTGGACCCTGTATTGTATCTCCTCCATTAAATTCAGGTGAAATTTAGACTGTGCAAGAAAACATGTCAGTAGTAAACAGGGTTCTCTCTACTGGAAATTCCCTTCTAGGAGAACTGGGAACATATTCAATGCACAATGGCTTCATCTCACAGATTAGAACCTCCTCTGCAGAAACTGGTAATAATTTCCTTAACGGCCTCAGCCATCTTACTTCGGCTGTCTGCATCCCTGTTTTAGGACTCTCCTATCAGATCCACAAAATGTGCCATTATAAGAGTAAAAAGGGGGAGTGAAGGAAATAATTGAAGGGCAGAAAATTGGTGAGGAGGCTATTGTAGTTATCCAGGGTTTCCTTCCTTTGCATCTATTCCTCCTGCCCGAAATCTCAGTAAAACCTTTTTTTTTTTCCTATTTAATTATTCTAGCTTGCCCTTCAATTATCAGCTCAATCTTTACTTTCTCTGGGAAATTTTACTCTCTCCCCTTCCTTATTAAATTTCACTATTTTAATGATTTCATAGTACTTCATAGTACTTAGTACATAGTACTTACTGCTTAATTGTGATATTTGTCACATTCGAAACTTTACATTTATTTGGTTCATGTCTGCCTCATCTACTAGATTGTGAATCTCAGTCACATCTGTTCTTTGCACATGTTTGTATCATCAGTGCTTGGCATATAGAGATTCAATACCAACTCAGTGAATAGGTGAATGAGGGAGTAGGTGAATGAATACAATCCTGTGTAAGTATCTTCAAGTAGAAGTCAGGGGTCAGGGAAAGGCAGCGGGAAGGGAGGTGAGTGTGGCTGTGAAAGGGCAATTTGGGTGGTCCTGGCGGTGATGGAAATGTTCCCCAGCCTGACTGTCAGGGCTGGTGGCCTGGTTCGGCACGACGTGGGTCAAGTGGGCAAAGTGTACACACGATCTCCCTGTACTGTTTCTTCGAATTGCATGCTGATCTACAATGATCTCAAAATAAAGTGTCATTTAAAAAAAATAGAAATAATGTTCAATCTGTGGAAGTTGTCCTAAAACTCTTTTCTGCTCACTAAGTTAAAAGGTGAGGAACACTGCAAACAATTTAATATGGCTGCTTACAGCCTTTTCCACTGGACGATGAATGTTCTAGGAGTAATGGGGTAGCCATGCTTGTCTTTCATACTCCTCTTGTAAATGCTTGGCTGAAGAAAACCAAGATGCGCAATTTCTGAGCCATGCAAATTGTGTCAGATTTGAATGGAACGTTGAGAGCCATACTTTGTGAGGAAGGAAGGTTGGCCTTTTCAAGGATGCTGCGTGCTCTGTTGTCTGGGCTGGCTTTGCTGGCATTGTAAGATGTGAGCACACCGTTCAGACCTGCTTTTAAATATCTTGCAGGAAAAGTGTCCTCTCCTCTTCCTTTTTTTAGACAAATTTCTTACTTTGTGAAGGAAGTGATTGTTATTGGCCCTGGTCAGAACATTCCATGGGACCTACACAAGCCAGGATATTTGCTGTTGATTGACAGAGCTGCGGGGAGAGAACTTGCAACATGTCAGTGCTAGCTGGGCTCTGTTTCTCAGGGGGGGAGAAAATAATCACAAAAATCCCTTAGTGAGAAAGCTATTTGGGGACAGATGAAACAGGAGAGATGCCTTATCAATATTAGGGTCACATCCAGAGTTGTTCTTTTGATTTTCCTTTAAACACGCATGTGTGCATATACACACACCTTTAAAAGCATAGTAGGCTTTCTCCATTGGATTGTTGCAGTTGTGGGAAGATTCCTTTTAAATTTGGCCAAAGTCTAGTTAATGCAAATGTGTATGTTTCTTTTCTACAGGACAAAGAAAATTTTGTTTTCAATTTTCATAAACTGCATTTGCAAGGAAAAATTGATTTGTGTGTATCTTATACAGTTCTTTGAGTACTTCTTTTGTTTTTTCTCTCAACTCACATCCTGCCTCTTCTTTCTTCTATTTCGTCTGATTACTATCCTCCTGTAGACTTTTCAGGACAAAATAACTCTGCGGTTATGTGTTGTACCTGCTAAAGAATTGCAAGCATGGTGTTTGAGTGCTTCCCGCAGTGGGTTGGTACAGAAACAGGCCCCTTCAGATCATCTCTGCTGGAGCAATTTGTTGTCAGAGAGGTACAATTATAGTCATCAGGAAATTTCTTTTAAAACAAATGGTACACAGACCCATGGGCAAATGAGAATAACAGAATTCAGAATACAGAGATACAGCATTTGAACTATGCTGAAATGAAAGAAGGTTATTTTGAAAGGAGACTGAAGAGCATAGGGGTAAGGTCAAGTCTTGTTTTGAAATCTGATTGCTAAGAAAAAAGAGGGAGTAAACAGTCTGTTGGATTAAAGGGCTGGTGAGAACCAATCAGCTGACTTCTGACCAGTTGCCAAGGCAGTAGTAAAACCACTGGGATGTGCATATAGATGGACGTGAGTCTTCTAGCAGGAGAAACAAGCAAAAAATGGTAAGAATTGGTAAAAATTTTCCTGAAAACTTAAAGAAGCTCTCTTCTTTGCAACTAACGGTAATATGTTGGTCATTATAAAGCTGAGCTATAGGTACATTTTATTTTCCTTATACAATGAGGTACCTTAAAAGATATGACTAGAAAACAAAACATCACTAAGAAAAGGATTTGAAAACTTGAGGTAAGGAAGACTTTGGGGATAAGGTACCTACACTTTTCTTGAACATCTCTAGAATTAAGAAATAATTTTGATGAGGCCACAGGATCACTTATTTATAATGACTTATCCATGATAAGTCATTAGTTATAATGTTGTCATTATAGTCATTAGTCACTTGCGTTACCCATTCTGAGAAACAGAAAGGAAAAGAAATGAAGAAAAATGAAGAAAGCATAAGAGAACTGTGGCAGAATTTATAAAAGAAAATGCCGTGTAATCATATGCTGTCTGCCAGAGAACACTAGATTCATAGACACAAATAAGTTGAAAGAAAAAGGATGGGGGAAAAAGACAGACCATGAAAACAAGAACCAAAATCGAACTAGAACAGCTTTACTAATATCAGAAAAAATAACCATTAATACAAATGTTACTGTTGAGACAAAGAAAGGCACTATAATGATAAAAAGATCAATGCATCGAGAAGATATAACCATTATAAACATACAGAGCTTCATGAAACAAAAATGGACAAAACTGCAGAGAAAAGCAGACAGTCCAACAGTAACTTTGAAGACTTCAGCACCTCATTTTCAGTAATGGATAGAAAAATAGACTGAGGACCACCAAGGAAGTGGAAGGCTTTAACGACACCACAAAGCAGCCGGACATAGCAGACATCTGAAGAACGTGTTGCCCGATGGCAGAAGACACATTTTTATCAAGTGCATATGGTACATTATCCAGATTGGCCACATGTTAGGCAACAAAACCACCTCGGTAAACTTAAAACAATTGAAATCATACCATTTTTTTGTGCTGTAGGCATGAAGGAATTAAATTAGAAATCAGTAACACAAGAAAATTTTGGGGAAGTACAAGTATATGCAAATTAAGCAATGTACTCCTAAATAACCAACCGGGCAAGGAAGAAATGAAGTTAGAAAATACTTTGAAATGAATGCAAATGAAAACACAAACCACAACATACCAAAATGGTGCTACTAAAAGCATTGTTTAGGGGGAAATTTATACCTGCCAGTGACTATATTTTTTAAAAGAAAGAACAAAGATCTCAAATAAATAATCTAACCTTTCCTTTTTAAGAAACTAGACAATGAAGAACACATTAAACCCAAAGCATGAGTTTAAAGAAGATTAGAGCAGAAATAAATTAAGTGGAGAATAGAAAAATGAGAGGAAATCATTCAGTAAGTAGAGTTGCGTGTTTTTATGCGCTGGAACTTGTACTTGGTATAGCTGGCACCACGTCTGTCTCATCTCCGACTATGGGGTCCTTGTGGGAAAGACTGGTGACTGCCTTTGTGGTCTCCACAGTGCTTTGTAGGTGGTGCTCAATGACACTTGTTGACTGTGGCCACCTGCCTGAGTGATTAGGACTCCCTGCACACCATCCTTCTGTCAACAACACTCTCAGGGGTCCCTGCAGATGGCAGTGGCTCTTTGGCAATAGCTAGAAATTATTGAATACCTTCTAAGTGGCAGACTCTACCTTATCACTAATGTTCACAGAAATTCTGAGAAAATGTATGAGTTATTGCCCTTTTTGTAAGTGAGGAGACTGAGGATCGAGTTCTGGGTTACACATCGTAACGTGTGTTAGCGATGGGTTTTGAACTGAAGCCTGCAGTACTCCTCCCACCACACCATGTCGAGCACTAAAGTAATGCCTCAGTTGCAGTTGGACAGAGTGTTGTGTGACAGCAAGGTACTAAGGCGTCCATGTACCAACGTGCTAAACTAAATGACCTCTGAGAAGAGCTGTTCAGTGCATGACAGCTGTCCAAGATGGACGCCTGGGGAGGTTCTTGGCCAGGAGCTGCTGCCCCTCACGGACAGTGAGCTTTCAGATCTTGATGCTGAGAGCTATGTAAGGCCTTCCAAAATGGATTTTCTTCTCTCTGTGATGGCTTTTGTACCCTTTTGCAACCCAGGTTTATTTTGGGGTTGAACTAGACCCTAGTAATTTCCACAATAAATGGATTTCAAAAGTTCTGAGAGGCTGAGCTGTTTGATAAATGCGCAGCCTACATGTGGCCGCAGAGGGAGTCTTCCTCCTAAGCCAACTGCACGCTGAATGTTGAAGTGTCATTTTCACAGCTAATGTGGTGTTTCCAGATGGATTATTTTTCAGAATTGGTTGACATTAGAAGAAATGTAAGCTTTTGCTATTAAAAAAAAAAAAAAACCCACATCTCTTCGGGTTTGAAATGAACCAATGTTAGAAATAATATTCTGTGAGTGGAAATGTGAATTACTATGTTACTGTCACTCGTCCCTTATGCAATTTCCCCGAGAATGTGGGCAGCAGTGCACTGTGATTCTGTTGAAGAGGGAAGGAGCTACTTCTTAATGCTTAGTAATCTCCCCACAGTTGTTTACGTAAAGGATAGTAGGTACATTCATTTTGGCTAATCACCACCCTGTATGACAATAATCTGAAGTTAGCACCCTTTCCATCTGGAAGGCAACTTTGAAAGCTAAATTTTAGATTATATTTGATGATATCTTATTTAATAGTGCCCTGTGATCTAATTATCTAGTTGCACGGTTTTCTTCTTAGCTTCTTAATTGGGGCATAATATGCATATAGTTAGCTGTATAAATCTTTGGTGGACAACTCAATAAGGTTTATATACGTACATATTTGCATGACCACCATATAGATTAATATACAGAGTCTGGCATAAAAAACACCCTTTTTTATTACAAAATCTTCTATTACAAAATCATAAGCATGTAATTCTGACACATAACAAGGTCACATTCAAGCACACCATATGACATTTTAGGTGAAATGTTCAAATTGCTGTCCATCTCATGCGAGACATTCCTGTACCCCACCAACCACACTCAGGCAGGCTTTACTTCTGCCGGATCCTGTATAGAACATTCCCAGCACCCCAGAAAATTCTGTTGTGCCCTTTCTTAGTCGATTACCTCCTCAGGGTGACCATATTCTAACTTCTGTCACTATATAGTTCTTTTGCCTATTCTTGAGCTTCCTAATCGTGGAATCATACGGTATGTGTCTTTCTATTTCTGGTTTATTTTGTTCAGTATTATTTCTGTGAGAGTCATTCATGGTGCATGTAGCAGTAGGTCATTATTTTTTGTTCTGTGTAATGTTCTGTTGTGCCACATTTTTAAAAAGGATCATAGCCAAGATGATCATAAATTTACTCCATGTAGTTTGCCAAGAACCTGTCCATCACTTTCAGAGAAAGGTAAATTAAACAGAAATATTCTGTAATCATAGCTTCTACAGGGAGAGAACTACCATCATCTGTCCACTAAAACGTCACCTCACATTGGCAAACAAGTTATCCCTTCACTGGTCTGGGCATTTCCGCTGGGCAGTCAGACAACTGCCTCGGCAGTGGACAGGGATCCCTAATGAGAAGGTGGTATTGGGAATTGGCAAGCATGGAAGAAAGCAGCGTGTGTTTGATTCATCACTAGTAAGTCATTTTTAGTCATTTAAACCTCATCGGCAGCTCAGAGAAGAGGCAGTTACTAGGAGCAGCATACTTGGGACCAGCGTTGATGGCCCTGGGGACTCAGTCACATTTATGCTCACCCAGTACAGACTCCGGGAGCACCATTGAGTGAGCGGCTCCGCAGGCTATGCTCCCCACCTCCGTGAAGGAACAGCAGAGGGAGGGGCAAAGAGCTTTAATGGAATAGCACCTGAGACTAAGGGAGATTTTATATAAAAATGCACTGGTACTGTGTATCTGAGCACATAGCACAGTTACAAGGGGGTGAGATGAATGGAGAAACAGGAGACTAGGTCGTCTAGCATTTGAGGCTGTTTTATGATTTTGGGGGGGGGAGTGAGGCATCCTGAGGTCGCCCCAATACAAAGTGTAGAAAGTCAAGACCTTACAGTGCATTGTCATGGCTTGAGCCAACCGTGCAAGTAGTCATGATAACTAGAAGCACAGAGGCATTTGGTAAAAATAGTAAAAAAAGGAAGATGTTGTAGGATTCATACTTCATTAAAGGAAGAACTTAAGGAGAGAGCATAATTTTTAAACTATATCAACTCTCCCATTCGAATTGTATGAATAAGATAATCACTGTGCCTGCTATTTTTTATTTGTTCATTTGTTCATTCACTCAGCGAGCTTTTGTTGAACAGCGTATGGCAGGCGTACAGGTAGCAGTGCCCACTGTCAGTAACAGCGCCCTGAGTCAGCAGCTTAGCTATTTCCAAAGACATTGTACACGCAGCTGTTTTTGCTGCCTGTACTTTCAAGTCCCAACTATATTTACCGTTTCCTTTTTGCCTTTGACATTTGCACTTCTCAACCCATGTTTCAGTAACTCTCTCTCCCTTTACCTACCCTGCAGCTAATAACTATGCTGCTTACTTTAAAAAAAGAAAAGAAAAGAAAAAACAACCCCATGAATCTTGAATTGGGAACTCTTTGAGAATTGTGGGCTAAAAGCCCTGTATCCTGACTATGCATTTTCTGAGTGTGGTGTGCTTGGGTGTGGAGGGAAGAGAAGAGGGGGCATCTGCCTAGACTTTGGAGTGTCTTTACAAAGCCCCTTCACTATCAGGGACCCCTATTGAAAAAGGAGTTGGTTTTCTTCACCTCTTAGCCCCAGGTGGTCTGAGAAATTTTTATCTTTTATGAAAGTTTCCCAGTACCCAGGACAGAACATTCAATAAGGTATAATTGTAGGCCTGACTTGACTTCATTCTGGCTTGAGATGAAGGCCAGAGGAAGAAGAATGGAGAAGAAAAAATGGACCAAGAGAACAAATCTGGAAGGTGAGAGAGCATTTGATCCTAGTTGAGGTTACAGTATTACAACATAGCTCCCATTTTGGGCCACTTACTGTCAGACCCTGTGCTCCTCCCAGAGCCTGGGCCATTTATTTGGCCTCCCAACAAGTCCAGGGGGGAGCTACTACCATTTTTTATCACATTAAAGAAGAGGACACTGAAGACCACATACTTTCTCTAAGTCATAGAGCCAGTAAGCAGCAGACCTGGGATGTGAAGTCTGGCCCGAGTGACCCCAGAAGCCATGATGTTAGCCAGTGGCATGCCATCTTCTACTTCTCCCTCTAGGTTGGGATAAGAGAAGAGGTAAAGGACAGAGGGTTTTTACTGGGACATGAAGACAGTCAGAGGCAGGGGTATCTGCATGTCCAGAGATGGAGAACTGGAGGGATGGGTTCTGAGCTTTTATAAAAACCAGGTGCTCTGCAAACCTCAGGATGCTCCAGTGGCACTGGGTAGCTCTGTTCTTGGGGGATATCACCGCCAGCCCCACCTGGATAGTCTCTCTAAGGAACCCTGGTTTTCTTATCTTTATTTCTCAGCTCCTGCCAAGGTAAACCAGGACCTCCCCAACTGGAAATGCTCCTTTACCTTCAGAGAGTTCTCTTGTCGGTCATGTCTCACTGCGCCGCACCATCCTGCTGGGAGGTGTGGAGCAGACCGAATTCCTCCCTTTTCCCAGGCAAGGAGCTGAGCCATAGGAAACGACATGTAATCTGGTCTAGCTGGGTCTCAGTCCCTTCTCTGTCCCCTCAGGTTGGCCCAGTTGTTTGTGCTTAAAAGCACAACACTGAGGAGAGTGAGGAGGCAGTCTGCGTCACCCTGGACTGAAGAATCAGTGCCAGTTCTTGTCAGAATTAAATTTAATTCCAAATTATTCACAGGATTTCTTTCTTATTTTCTTATCGTCACCGCCCCCCCGCCCCCCTCCCCCCCCGTCCCATTAGGAAGATGACTTTGAAGACTTGATGCATTCAGTCATTAGAGTCTCTCTGCTCTAGAGCGAACTCCACAGGCTGTGGGCAGGGAAATGCAGGGGCTCACCCCGGCCCTGGGGCCTCTGGGGTGGGCGAGTAGCAAAGAGCCCCCGCTCTGTCCATGCCAGCTGGGCTGTGGTCATGTCCTGTGTCCTAAAAAGCACCAGCTCTTCAGTGAGTGCCCACTTGACACCCAGCATTTGTGGTGCGTCAGGGATCTGGAGTGACAAGGCGCTCTCCTTATCTCCCAGCAGCCCTTGGTTCAGGCCAGGTGTGTGTATGTGTGCAGGGAGGAGCAATACACATGTTAACAATGCGCTGTTAATAAATTCCTGATTAACTATGAAACCAGCTGTGTGAACGATACGCTGAAAGATGGCTGAGAAGCAAGGAATTAATTCTGTTTCGGGCAAGGAGAGCAATTGGGAAGGCTGTCTGAGTTGGGCTTCAGGGCACAAGGAGAGTTTTATAGCAAGGCATCATAAGCAAAAGTGAGAAAACACAGGAATAATTTGAGAACAATAATGCCAAAGAGGGTTTTGTGATTGTAATTCCTTATTTAAAGCATTACTCATTCTCTTGTTTATTCAACAAATACTTGCTGGGTTGCTCCCCGTGCCAGGCCCTGGCCAGGCCCTGAGGATGCAGTGTGGGCAAGATCAGCCTGTCCTGCCCCCTGTCCTACGGAGGATTGGGTCTCACAGAGGGAGACAAAAGCAAATTGGCTATTCACACAGCTGTTTTGTGGGTAACAGTCCTGACAAGCTGGAGTAAAAGGTGCCCCCAGAGGGAAACTGGTCTGTGGAGAGTGAGGAGGCAGTCAGGGTGGCCTTTGTCAGAGAAGCAATGTTTAAGTTGGGACCTGGAATAGGATTCGGAGTTAGCAAAGGGAGCAGAGGCAAGCGTTCCTGACCTAGGGAGTTGTTATGAATTGTGGCCCCGCCCCCAGTACGTCAGCATGTGTCTGTCTGTGGAGATAGGACCTTTGAAGGGGTGATCAAGTTAAATAGGAAGCCCTTAGGTGGGCACTAATCCAGTCTGCTGCTGTCATTTTAAGAAGAGGAAATTAGGACACACAAAGGTCCTAGCGATGCAGTTGCACAGAGGAAAGACCCTGAGAAGAAGGCCACCTGCCAGACAAGGGAGGGGCCTCAGAGATAAACACCTCTCCTGTGACCTTGACACTGGGCCTCCAGCCTCCAGAACTGGGAGCCAATCCACTTCTGTTGCTTAAGCTCCCCGGTGGCATTTTGTTAAGGCAGCCTGAGCAACTAGTGAGGGGGCAGGGTTTGCTGAGGCCCTTGGTAGGTAGGAGGTTTGGTGGAGGGTTGGAAAGGTGGCAGGTGTGGCTGATGGCACTCTCTTGCTGTATGACTGGGTTAAGTCTGTCCATATTCCTGGAACTTGGGTTCTCTCCTGGAAGACGCAGATTCTGGGACAGTCGGCCATCTCTGAGGCTCCTTCTGGGTCATGCTGTGAGTTCAATGCACCGAGCCCTTAAAATTCCAGGACCCTAGAGAAGAAATGGGCAAGGTGGTTATTTGGGAATCTTTCTGAATACTTCTGGACACTTTAGTTTTTTTTGAAGATTTTTATTTATTTATTTTTAGAGAGAGGGAAGGGAAGGAGAAAGAGAGGGAGAGAAACATCAATTTGTGGTTGCCTCTTACATGCCCCCTGTGGGGACCTGGCCTGCAACCCAGGCATGTGCGTCAACTGGGAATCCAACCAGCGACCCTTTGGTTTGCAGGCTGGAGCTCAATCCACTGAGCCACACCAGCCAGGGCAGTAACTCAGAACACTTTAGATAACAACCCCCTACCAGTTTTACTGAGGTATATTGACAAAATTATATACATTTAAAATGTACAATGTGATGATTTGATATATACTTTGTGAAACGATTACCTCAATTAGAATAATGATCACACACATCATTTCACAGTTACTTTTTTTGTGGTGAGAACACTTGAGATCTATTCTTTTAGAAAATTTCAAATATATAATACAATATTATTAACCAAGGCCACCATGCCCAGCATTTATTCCTTTTACGACTGAAGGTTTGCACCCTTGACCAGCATTGTAACCACCATTCCACTTTCTATTCTCTGTTTCTGTGACTTTGATTTTTTTTAAAGACTATACATATACACAAGATCGTATAGTGTATGTCTTTCTCTGGCTTATTTCGCTTAGCTAGATGTCTCCTAGGTCTGTCCATGTTGTTGCAAATGGCAGGCTTTTCTTCTTTATCATGGCTGAGTAATATTCCATTGTATGTAAATACCACATCTTCTTTATCCATTTGTCGATGGACACTTAAGGTTGTTTCCATATCTTGGCTATTACAAATGCTACAATGAACATGGGGGTGCAGATATCTGTTTGAGATCCTGGTTTTATTTCCTTCAAAAATATACCCCAAAGTGGGATTGTTGGATTGAAAGATAGTCCCGGTTTTAATTTTCTGAGGAAATTTCACTTTGTTTTTCATAAAGGCTGTGCATTGGCCTTTACACTCACCTTGACAGTGCAGACAGTTTCCTTTCTCTCCACATCTTTGCCAACAGTTCTTCTCTTTTCCTTGAAGTCACCTTAACAGGTGTGAGGTTTTGATTTGCATTTCCCTGATTAGTGATGTCAAGCACCCTTTTTTGTACCTGTTGACCATTTATATGTCTTTGGACAAGTGTCTATGCAGTTCTTTGCCCATTTTTTAAGTCCTCACCCAAAAATATGTTTAAAGATTTTAGGGTTAGAGAGAAGAGAGAAAGGTCATGAGAGGGAGAGAAAGAGAAACGTGAATTGGTTGCCTCCTGTGCACCCCGATCAGGATCAAACCCGCAACCTTGTCGGTGTATGGGAAGATGCTGCAAGTAACTGAGCCACCTGGCCAGGGCTGCCCATTTCTTACTCAGGTTTTATTTTTTCTTTGCTATTGAGTTTTATAAGTTTGTTATATATTTTGGAAATTAACCCATTATCAGATATATTATAAGATATATGGTTTGCAAAGATTTTTGTTCATTCCATAGTTGACTTTCATTTTGTTGATTATTTCCTTTGCTGTACAAAAGCTTTTTAGTTTGATGTAGTCTACTTATTTTTCCTTTTGTCACCTGTGTTTCTGGTGTTATATTTTTTTAAAAAAAATCATTGCTGAGACTAATGTCAAGAGTTTTTACCCTGTGTTTTTTTCTAGGAATTTTTCAGTATCATATATCATATTTACATCTTTAATGCACTTTAAATTAATTTGTGTGGGTTATATAAAATAAGGATGTAACTTCATTCTTTTACATGTGGACATCCAGTTTTCTCAGCACCATTTATTGAAGAGACTATTTTTTCTCCTATTGTGTGTTCCTGGCACCCTTGTCCAAGATTAGTTCACCATATATGTGTGGGTTTGTTCCTGGGCTCTCTCTATTCCATTCCCTTGGTCTGCGTCTGTTTTAATGCCGGTACTATACTGTTCAGATTCTACTGTGGCTTTGAAATCAGGGAGTGTGATACCTCAAGCTTTGTTCTTCTTTCTCAAGACTACTTCAACGAATCAATCTTTTGTGGTTCCATACAAATTTTAGGATAGTTTTTTCTGCCTCTGTGAAAATACCAGTGGAGTTTTTATAGGGATTTAATTGATTGAATCTTTATATTGCTTTGAGTAGCATGGACATTTAACAATATGTTTTCTTCCAGCTCATGAACACAGGATAAACTTTCTGTTTGCTTGTTCTTCTTCAGTTTCTTTCAACACTGTCTTGATGGTTTTTAGTGCATAGGTCTTTCGTTGGTGAGAGGAAATTTATTTTTAAGCATTTTATTCCTAAGTCTTTTATTACTATTGTAATAAATTGTAGATGGGATTATTCACTATTGTACTATTTGTACACTTGCAAATGGGATTATTTTCTTAGTTTCTGTTTCCAATAGTTCATTGTTAGGATGTAGAAATGCAACTAATTTGTGCATATTGATTTTGCATCGTGCAACTGTACTAAATTTATTTACTAGTTTTTAAAGATATTTGGTGGAGTCTTTAGGGTTTTCTCTACATAAGATCAAGTCGCACACAGTGACAGTTTTCCTTCTTGCTTTCCAATTTGGATGCCTTTTGCTTCTTGTTCTTGATCTTAGAAGAACAGATTTCAGTTTTCACTGTTGCATATGATGTTAGCCATTCATTGTCTTTTATTTTGTTACAGTAATTTTTTTCTGTATCTGATTTGTGGAGAGTTTTTACCTTGAAAGGATGTTGAATTTTGTCAAGTGCTTTTTCTACTTCTACTGAGATGATTGTAATTTTTATCCTTTATTCTGTAAATTGGTTTGTCCCATTTATTGACTTCAGTATTTTGAACCATCTTTGCATTCAGAGATGGTCAGCTTGGTCATGGTGTATGACATGGTGTATGATCCTTTTAATGCGCTGTTGAGTTCTGTTTGTTATACATTGAATTTGATAGTTACTTCTGGCCCCCTGGCTTAATGATAGCTCAGGTGGTTTCTGATATGATGGGTGTCAGTGTTCCTACAGAATTGTTGATATTTTTTCCCTCCAAAAATGTAAGTAACATGAATTAAGCACAAACTATGTGCCAAACACTGTACTGACTATGTTACATCCATCTTATCTTTTATAGATGAAGAGTTTGAGGCACTGAGAGTTTAAGTAACTAGCACAAGGTCCCACATTTTCATCTAGAAAAGCAGGAACTTTCATCAAGGAGCCTGTCCTGCACATCATTCTTTTAGCCCTATTATACACTGCCTCCTGTAGAGTAGTGTCCCAAGGACCCTGTAAGGGCCAGATGAGGTGCTGCATGCACTGATCAGCGCACACAGCAGGCACATGCTGTATTTTTATTAAATGAAAGAGAGCAAATGTTTGCTGCAACCTGCAAGGCTCTTCCATCATAGTTAACGCCTATGTTCTAGCACAGAATTGTCAAACAGTGACAGGTGCGGATGCTTTGACACTCCACGCCCAACAAGGATGGAAGAGTGTATGGCACTGGATTCTGAGTGGTTAGTGGGAACAGATCTTAAGGACCTTGTGTGAACTGGCTACTTAGGAAGGGCAGCAGCAGGGGCTCTTGGCTCTAGACACCTTCAGGAGGTCATGTCCTGGTCCTGCCTGGCTACTCTAGGCACAGGTCTGACCTGTTACTGCAGTCTGGTTTCCTAAATTGTGCTTGGCTTAGGCAGCCTGTTGAGGTGCTCTTTCAAACTCCCTGTTGCCTTCCTGCCCTATTTAAATAACCCTGCTGTGGTGGAAGGGACAGATACTGTTCAGCTGTTCTCCAGTGGTGTCGAACTAATTGGCAAGGTTTCCAGGGAGGGAAGCTGGGTGACCAGGCAGTGGTACAAGAGATGCACTTCACTGTATACCTTTCTCACTGCTATGGCTTCTACTTAGTGAGTGTGTTATTTATTCCTTTAAAATGAAATTGGGAACTCATGCATAAGTGAACAAACACATGAATCCCACAGCCAAGTTTTGGAATCGCTGCATTAACTCATCACAAGGGAGGGAAGTAAACTCACATTGCTAAGCTCGTGTATCATCAGTCTTCTGGATAGACACCTGCCTTATACCCCCTATACTTAATATGGAGCCTGGATGGAAGGTGCTCAGTAAGTATTGAATTTAAATCAGTCTTCACTTGCCCTCTTTAAGAGACTGAGGGGAGCACGGTCTCTTGAGTTCTGTGTGTATCTTTTCATGTCAGCTGCAATGCTAACAGTCATATCCTGTATCCTGTATGAAAAACATCAACTTCCAAATGCCTAGCACTAAAGCACATTTCATTGTGGCTAGCCCCAAGGAGCAGTGAGGATTCTTCTCTGATTCTGTTCTTTCAAAATTATAAACTGTGGTCTTTCAAGGTAAATTTAGAAAGGGCCTTGGGCCAAAAATCTGAATTCCGCATGTACAAGGAGTGTGGGGCTTAGGAAAGTCTTCATGGAGCAGGGCACATCTTGACCGGTCCTGTGAGACTTACTAAGATTTCAGTGAACAGTTCTGGCATGGAAAAGGTGGACTTGGGGACAGAGACATTCCAGGTGGGCGTATGGGAATGGGAAATCGTAGCACAAGGAAAAGCTTCAAGTGGGAAAGTGTGTGGGTGTCTAGGAGAAACAGGGGAACTCTAGCTGTAGGAAAGAAGAAGTAGGAGAGGTGGATTGGCCAGATGTGGGAGGCCTAATGTGAATAATGTGGAGTGTTTGACACAACATATGCGCACAGGAAATTAGAATTATCTCGTTGTTACAATCGTTAAACCTGGTTGAGAAACAGTGTAGATTTTGGCCTTGTAGGTAAGTTGGGCTGCTATTTTAAGCAAGAAATATGCCCCAAAGAAATATGTTGCTGCAGAGCAGAACAGTACAAGCGAAACCAGGCTCCCCAGAAAAAGAATGAGTTCACGAGACAGATTCAGCCAGGTTTTAATGTTGGACCTGCTGAGAATAATGAGGAGCAAGGTAGTGAGTGGGAAGAACAAGAAGATAATTATTCTTTAAAGAAATGTAGAAGCAGAGAAAATAATTATTTTCTCTCAGTGTAGCAGGGAAAGAAAGGCTGAGATGCATGGTGATGAAAGGCAGCCCAAGACTCAAATGAAGGGCGCTGGTGACAAAAATCGATTCCCTGGCAAATTGTACATCCATTCTGGGCTCAGAGGCAAAGCCAACCTGGACTTTTGTTTCATATTCTCAGCTCAGAAAATTTCTCTCCTTTTCCCTAAAGGGTTTCTTGCTTAGTCCTTGTTGGAAAGGATGGGGCATGCCCTGCAGTCCCCATATGAAGGCTATCAGCCAGTTCGAGTGTGAGCTGTTATCCGCGTGCCTCCGCGCAGATGGTGAGGAGCCCTGGACAGCATGAACGAATCCAAGTAATGGAAAGTGGAGCAAAGTAAGGCACTCCCTATGTGAGTGATATTTGCCAACAAGTGTTTTGAAGAAGGAAACAGGAAAGAAATCATGTGAAATTGTCTTCTTTCAGGAAGTCAGTTCCACTCCTTTAGGACGGCAGTGGGACATTGGGAGGATGGCTCACACGCAACACATTCCACCCTCAAACTGGGTGTAGTCACTTGTTTTGCAGATGAAGAAGGCTTTAAAGATAGAAGTTACCTTTTGATGCAACTTAATGCAAAATGTTTCTTGCTCAGTCAGTTTCAGGTCTTTATAAGTCATGGCACATTCCTTAACAGGATTATTTTCCTCCTCATTTTTAACGTTCCAACTTCTATTAACAGCTTTTTGCATGGGAGATGGGGATGAATTTGGAGAAGATGTTCTTCAGGGACTGCTTGGCAGAGCCCCTGCTGTTTCCGGGTCTGGCTGAGTGAGATTTCCCCTCCGGATGACAGACACTGTGCCCAGCCTGTCCAGGGCTCTGAGATGTAAATACGTACGGCAGGGAAAGGTCTAGCGGAACAAGTAGGGATCCGAAGGGTCCACTTGCTAGTGAACAATCAGCCTCAGCAGGACCAGCGAAAGGTCAGGGTGAGTAAGGGGCGTAAAGCCCAAATTTCAGGAGGGGCTCACTCTCAGGGTCATTTCAGCTCAGGGTCAGCCCGGAAAGTGAGTGCCTCCTTCTGTTCTTCTTCCCAGATGCCTCACTCAAGTTCCTGCCCAGAGCCCCAGTGTCCCCCATTCAGAGATACTCGGCTGCCTTGACATTATTTGCAACAGCACACTATTTACTCAGTAAATGCATTTCTAGCTATTAGTTACAAATATTGTGAAACTTCATCTGTTTCTTAGGCTCTTACACTGGCGATGGCCCCAACTGTGCTAACTTGATGTTTTCCTTATTGCCTCATGCAGAGAACCTTAAAAGCACTGTAAGAAGTTCACATTGAATAAATTGATCTCAGGGTGTTAATGATCATGAGCCCTGTACATGTCCCAATTTTACCTGGTTTACAAGTTTGTTTTCATGTTTTGATTTGCTGCAAGTTGAGGCCACCTCTGATAAATCTGGATTCCGACAATTCACTGTCCCACAGGCCAACGAGGAGTCTCACAAAGGGCGGCCTCACTCATCCCACTGCCCTTCACCCTGTGTACACTCTAGGTCAGCACTGTTTGCTGCAATAAAATGTCTTTCAGTACTTGATCCTGGATTCTCAGGGCTGAATCAACTGGGATCCTACATTGAGCCACCTAGAGAAATGGATTTTCTCATTCTAGAGTCCTGATTTAGCACCTTGCCAAACAAATGCCTCTCTGTCAATCTAGATGACAGGATTAAAATTTTTGCTCTAAATCTTTTGGTAAATCATGAAGTCAGTTTTGGCCAGCACAAGCCTGAATCTAAGACAATTTTAAGACAACAAAGGACATCTTCAAATCATTCATCCTCAGTATGAGGGATGTTTTGGTATCTACTTGAGTCGTTGCTAATGCTGTGGCAATATGATGACTAAATATCTAAGAGATACTACTTTTCATATGGGTAGCTCTATCAGTATTTTCCTTTGTGACTTTTTCCATTGCTTTTATGCTTAGATGTTTTTTTCTGTTTACTGTTAAAAAACAAAATTCCACTGAGTAAGCTTTAAAGATGTTATAGGCTTCGTTCAATGTTTTATGAATTGGGTAGCATCTAATATAGCAGAGAGAAAGGAGATCCAAGAACCTGTATGAAGTGAAAGACTTTTACAGGCAGGAGGGAGCAGGAACAAGGAAGTTACATTAAGGCAAAAAACCCAGGCTGGTTACCGTAAGGTCCCTTTCCTTTAGGGGGGGTGGCAGAGGCACCTAGGCCAGCCACCCGATGAGTGTGACCAGGCAATCACTGATTGACTGGGTTAAAATCCCATTTCCGAGAGAGCTGAAGCTGTGATGAAGGTGTTTGAGTTTCATGATGTGGGGCCTAGCATAAGCAACTCCATTTTGGACCCGTCTTATTTGTAACCATTTCCTCCTTTTTGATCAGACTCTCGGCCTACTCTGGAGTTCTTGAAGTTTCTGCTGCATCTGTGTGTGGTAAGCACAGACCATGGCATCAAACTTGAGTTCCTTCCGTCAGTCACACGGTCAGTCAGTCCTCTTCTGATGTTCTAGTCTTGGGGAGATCCTGTGCCGGGTGGTTCCTATGTTTTGCACTCAGAACTGCTTATCTTGGGAATGTTTTCTTTTCTTCTCGGTACACTGTTTCATTTAGCTCAGGGGAGGAGCCCTAAAAAAGTTCCTTACAGGCTCTGAATATCAGCTTACAATTTGGCCAACTTCTAACCATAGAGCTACATTAAAAAAAAAATCCTTTCATAATCTTGTCAGGTTTCAGCTAGAACAAACAGCAAATATTTCTGGCAGTATTGAGCAACTCCTTGGCTGTAAGAGGTGTCCCTAAAGAGGGACACTACCCTTCCTAGATCCAGAGCCACATCCGAAGATAACTCGAAGAAAGAAAGACTTAGACAATCCCCCTGGGATCTGGCAACAGTGGGCCGGACCCTTGCTGCAGATGGGGTGCAGCTCATATCGCTCTCTGGCCATGTTTTGCACCCCCGACTGGCCACTTGAGTTGTCTGTATAACAAGAGCTGACAACCTGCACACTCCAGGCAGGCAGAAAGCCAAGGTCAGTTCTTGGGGCACAAAATGAAACAAATAAGAAGACAGAAGCTATCCCTGAGAGAGAAATGACAGTCAAACAGTGAGAACCCCGAAACCAAATTCACGAGAGTCTCAATTTGGAAAGAAAGGGACAACCTAAAATATTAGCTTCCTCTCTTGAGCAGGCGCCGCCAAGATCTGAGAGAGCTGACTCTGCTAGGGATTCTCACCCTTCCCCGCTTCCACCAGTTTTCCTGGGGTCCTATATGCAGGTGTTAGAGTGAGGGGCGTTAAAGGAAGGAGAGTAGCCCCACTATCTACTTGAACTTGTTGAGGTTTTCTGTTCATTTTAATTTTAGTTTGCCCTTGACTGGCTCGGGGAATGCCTGGTAGCAGTTTACCGTAGAGTCCCTCAGAGTCCTGCTAACCGGGGTGGGGCCCCACAATGAGGCCGTCCTGCCATGGTAGGGGTGGGATGTCTGTAAGATCACTAACTGGGTGGCCTTTTGCTGAGGGGACTTATAGTCCCTTCAGTGTGGAAAGGCAGTTCAGATAGGGGATTAGTAGTCTGTATACTCAGGTAAAGGAGTTATCCAATTAAAATAGGTATCCTGTTCTGTTTTATTTGGGGGACCTAACTTTCAAGTGCACTTCCTAAGTGAATGATTTTGTTCAATTTGAATGTTCCTCATAACAGCCATTGTAGTTCTAGATTGTTTGAGTAAGATTTTGCCATTTTTGCTGATCTCTACAATTTCCAGCACCACCATTCTTAAGATATGAAAAACGCAGGTATGCCAGAGGAAGTAGTGTTCTCAGTTCCTGGACACCCGAGGATCCCATGTCTTTAGCTGAGCCTTGGGTCTCTCAGAGCCAAATTAATAAATACCTAAGACATATTAAATATAAGCAGATAGGGAAAAACTACCAATAGCCACAAGATCTTGATGGTATTGGCATTTTTGTGGAAGAAGAATGAAACAGCAGGGCAGCATCTGATGGAGCTGAAGCCAGGAGAGCCCTAAAGTAAACAGGTGTTCATGGGAAGGCACGGCAGGCTGCTTGGAGAATGGAGGCCGAAATGAGCAGGGGTTTCCCCTCTCTGCAGTACTAGACGAAGGCAGGGAGTCTACACTAAAAAGGTCTGAGAGGGCAGCAGCAGTCCAGTCGCTGTGAATTCTCAAAAACAGCCAGCCAGAGCTCCCAGGACGCAGCTCCACCCTGAGGGGTAACTGCTGGGAGCAGAATCAGAACAGCAGGCCAGAGACAGCAGGAAGCAGGAGGGGCAGAAGAGGGGAGAGGAAGACAGTGTGGTCTCAATGTAACACTTGTCACTAAGGGAAGCCTCAGGAAGGAGGCTGTACTATTTATGAACATCACAAAACAGCAGAAGAGGGAGCTCTGAGATGTTATAAAAGCTATCCTGAACCACCGTGTATTCTAAAAGTTCAGGAAACTAATTCCACACAAAAATCAGTAACAGAAAAGTATGGAGGTTAAATCCATATTATTGTTGTTGTTGTTTTTAAAGAAGAGAATAAGGAGCAGAATAACATCCCTGTAGACAATGAAAGCATGCCAGAGAAATACGCTCTCAAACAGGATAAAACTCTAACCCACTATTTCAAAATAAACTAAAAGAGATAAAGAAAAGGACATAAGACAAGAAAGAATTATCAAGAAATCAAATTAGAAAAACTCAGAAATGAAACGCAAAAGCTCAGGAAAGAACCAAAGGTAAAATAAAAAGTTGTGGTTTTCATGTCATTGTTTTTTTCACCAAATGACCACAGACACGTAGCTGGGAGGCCCAGTAGCGAGCGTTAACCATGCAGGTAACTGCAGAACTAAATGAGCCTGAAGAACTAAGGAGGGTGGTTGTTTATGATTACTGGATGCTGTGACGGTGCAGATACAGCAGAACCGCAGTCAGTGTTGGTGAGAGTGTGCAGAGCACATAAAAATACTGATTGTGTCAGTGTCGGGATCAGTGTTGTTATTCAGTACTCTCGTGGGTATAATATGAGAAAACATAAATGAGTAATTACGGAATTTTTCTTCTGTCACCCCTGCTGTCCTTAAGAAACAAGATTCCCAGTGTGAAAGAAAGGAAGCACAAATATAATAAAGAAAAGGTTAAGCAAAAGTTCTGCAGGCTTAAATTTGAATTGTGAGTAGCCAAATGATCTCATGAGATTGCGCGCGTGTGTGTGTGTCCCAGCTCTTGTACTAATAATGGAAAAGCTGAGAGGTAATTCCAGCCCAGTAGCATTGAGTTACCCAGATTGTGGACCTGAAATAACATTTCTCACTAAAAGGAACCTGGGCTTAAAGGAATGGCTGACTCTAGGTCGGGGGCAGGAGAGCTAATGACAGGCATGGAACACCCTGTGTCACACCCAGAGGGGACTTGCCAGGAAGCTGCCACATCCTACAGAAGGGCTCAGGAGCCAACTGAACAGGGTTCCCACTGGCTACAGTGGGACACATTGTGTCTCAGTGATGATAAAAGTCACAGTGGGTTGAAACTCATCAAATGGGTTTAAATCCTTGAGTTGAAAGCATTAAAAAAAATCGCCTTCAGAGGAGAACAGGAAACTACTTCATTATCTTGGAAACCAGTACATAAACGAGAAGGATCAAGCATTTTTCTACCTTTTCTTGAACTGTGCCACAAGTAATCAAAGACTAGAAGAGGGCAAGTATCCTTTTATAAAATACTTCAACAAATAAAGTAATAAAATGTCTTTATCCATCTTTCTGATTTTGACGCCTGACAACTTTTAAGCCTCATCCTCCCTCTTTTCACCTTCTGTCCCGTATCTGGGAAAGCTGATCAGGAAGCCTGGGCACCCTCTCCTTTGGCATCTATGGGAGGTTCCCGCCCCATGGGCCCTGTCTGAGCGCAGGACCCCTCCCCATAGCCCACCTTCTCATCACAGTAAGAAGCCCTGCTTCCTCACATCACTGTGGGGCTAGCCTGGGAAGCCAGCCTTGCCCCCTCCCAGGGCCCCATTATGTACGCAGCACGTCTGTTCATTTCTTCCTGGAGGTTACATCAGTCTTAACATCCAAACCAGTTTTGGATAGGGAGCCGTCCTATCCCTTCAGAATGATTTCACCATAAAAAATAAGTATTTCCACTTGTAACCTCCAATTAAAAATGTATCTAGTTATTCAACATGGAAGGCTGCTACATCATAAAATGACACATCGTGCATTGTGTGCCTCCTGTAGTTCTGATAGAATCTGAGTCTGTGCATCTGTGTGTGTCTGTTTTTGGAACAACGGAAGGAGTGGCGAATTAGGTACTCACACGCTGCCGGTGGAAGTACGTATTGGTACCATTTTCCTGGAAAGAAAATTGATAATTTTAAGAAGCTTAAAAGCTGTAAAGTTCTTTGTTGCATACCTTGTAGATATCAGTTCTAAGGAATGATCAGTGAGTGACAAAAAATTAATGTACAGCTCTGGCCGGGTGGCTCAGTTGGTTGGAGCATTACCCTGTACACCAAAAGGTTGTGTTTGGGCGCATATGGAGGCAACCAGTCAATGTTTCTCTCTCACATCAATGTTTCTCTCTCCTCTCCCCTCCCGCCTCCCCTCCCTCCCCTCTCTCTTCTTCCTCTTTCTCGCTCTCTTTCAGCAATGAACATATCCTTGGGTGGGGATTTTTTTTTTAAAAGAACATTTACAAAATTATATACAAAGATTTACGGTGTAGTAATGTAGTATCATACAAAGTAGTTAAAGAGGGATGATATAGGTAATGCAAATGAAAGACTGAATAAAATGCAATAAATTAAAATGCTTTTGAGAAAAATGTAATAAGCATCAGTGCTTGAAATATACACCATAGTGTCAATTAAGAAAACAAATAACAAACAAGTGCATGTTTAAAATGTTTACATATATATGAGTAGTAAAGTTCTGGGAGAAAATAGAGCAATGCCAACTATGGGATTTCTGATGCAAACCAGGGTCTGAGCACAGCCCTGGACTCAGCCCATGAGAAAGGAGAACTCCTTGGCCAGGTCGGCTGGTGGCACTCATCGCACTCCGAGGCCTCTCGTTCGCTGTGGATGTGCCCTTCCTTGGTTCGCATAACTCTTGCAATAAGTAGAGAAAAATGTCTTCACATTCCGAAAAAGGAATGATGATGGAGAATGCCATCATCTTCAGATGAAAGATGCAGGTCATTGTTGTAGTGTCCTTGTAGTTGTCATCCTCCTCCTCTTCCTCTCACCACCACAGCACACTCATGAGAATTTCAGTCTCCCTGGAAAGACTGTAAGTTCCAAGTGACTGAGAACATGTCTGCCCTCATCCCTGCTAGAACCCTGGCTCCATGCCTAGAGCCCAATACAGTGAGAGTACCTGATTAATATTTGTCAAATGAATGAACAAATGTTCTTGTAACAGATGTGCTCCTAGGGAACCATTTCACCAGTGTTCAAGTCTTCCTTCTCTAATGAGAGATGAACTGAAATTATTTATAGGAAAGAAGGTTATATGTCATATACCAACATAATGGATTGTTGTTAATTAGGGGGAGCCTGCTACTTTAATATTAATGTTATCTACCATTTATTGTACCCCAGAAGGTACAGGCATTGTGCTGAGTACTTCATATTTTTTATATCTAATACTTTACCTTTTCATTTTTCCAATATGCAAATTAGAACTCAGAGAATTTAAGTGACCTGGCCAAGACCACGCAGATAGGAGCTCCCGAGTCAAGGTGACTGTCTGTGTTTCCATAACCCACATGCAGTCTTAAGGATCACGTTAAGAAATAAGAGCAGATGAATGGTGCTTCGGTGTGTCTCCAAAAGAGGGAATGAATAGGAATATCATCAACAGTGAACCTGAATTGGTGGAAAACTCAGAAACCTTCCTAGTATTTCAGCTGGTTTACTCAGCTTCATTTGAAAGGGAAATAAGGAAGAATGAAGTTCTTTATTCAGATACCTTAATCCTGTCTTCAAGGAAGGCAAAACACGGTGTTAGAGATGACAGTGGCTTTTTTGAAATTATGAAATGCAAAGGATGCTGAGGAAAATGGGGTTTGATTTAGGCAGAGAGGTTTTTTTGATAAGTTTTTGACAAACTTTAGCTATATGGAGATTCATTATTAGAATGGTGCAATTAGTTAATGTATTAATGGGACAAAAAGTTAGCAAAAATGAAGTAGATACCCAAATGATTATGAATTTGAATATTTCATCTAGGAATTATACACATGAAACTTTAATTTGATAATTGCCACTAAAATAGAAATTAAAGGGCAATTTCTTTTCTTAATAATTGTTTATGAGAAATGGTTAATAATGATAAATTGTGATACTTTTACAAATGGGATTCAAAACTAATAGTGAAAAATATTTTAAGATAAAAACAATAACAAACTGATCGCTAACCAATATTCAGTCAGACAATAATGATAAAACTAATTCAAGGGTTCTATAGATGCTGACATCTTTTGAGGAATTTTACAGTCCTTAGAGTTTTGAAACATTATACCACACTGAGACAGAAAATGTTCTAGGTGAATCTTAGGTAATCTAGGTAATCTTGGGCAAAGATAAATATATTATATGAAATATACAATTTTTTAAAAATTAAGTTTATTGGGGTGTTAAAGATGAACACTTGAAATTTACCCAAAGGTTAATATTATGTAAATTTCAACTGTTCATCTCTGAATACAACATCTGTGTACTGTATTGTGTGCCCACCACCCAAACCTAGTTTCCTTCTGCCACATGACTATTATAGGCCCTTAGTTCTCAACACTGGCTGCACATTAGCATCACCATGACAGCTTAAAACTATTTATCTCAGACAAATTAAACTAGACCTCTGGGAATGAAAATCAGTATTCTTTTAAATCATTACCCAAGGGTACATCTATTGATTTTAGAGAGAGAAAAAGGTGGAGAGACAGAGGTAGAGAGAGAGATGACATTGATTGTTTGTCTCCCAAACCTACCTGACTAGGGATCAAACCCACAACCTTTTGGTGTATGGGACAATGCTTCAACCAACGGAGCCATCTGGCCAGGACAAAAATCAGTATTATTTATTTTATTTTTTTAAAGATTTTATTTATTTATTTTAGAGAGGGGAAGGGAGGGAGAAAGAGGAGAGATACATCAGTGTGTGGTTACCTCTCACACACTCCCTACCGGAGACCTGGCCTGCAACCCAGGCATGCGCCCTGACTGGGAATCCAACCAGCGACCCTTTGGTTCGCGGGCCGGCACTCAGTCCACTGAGCCACACCAGCCAGGGTGAAGGTCAGTGTTTTTAAAAGCTCCCCAGATGATTCTATTTCGCTGCCAAGGTCGAGGATCACTAATTTAGACAGCAAAGAGAAAGACTATAATCCCGATGAGAGTAAGAAGCATGCATGACTTATTTAACAGCATGCTTGAAACATGATAGATACTCAATAATGAGAAGTTGAATGACAGGCAGTGTTAACAGCTTTACTTACATCATCTCCTTTAGTTGTTAAACCGTCTTATGAAAACATATTATTTTCCTTGGTTTTACAGTGAGACAAGAAGCTTTAGAGACAGAAAGAAATTTGCTCAAGATAAGTAGGACATAGTATAAGCAAAATTAGAAACTCTGCTTTGAAATGGGAATGAATTTCTATGTTTCTATTTCTTGTCACCCAAAGGAACCAGCTTTCTGTCTTGTCATCAACATAAATGGTCCCTTTGCACCTCCAATGGGGTGAGAGAGTGCTGAGGCTCTGCCCAAGGAGCCGTGCTTTCATTCACGTTTGATGGGGACCTGCTGTAAGCCACACTCTGTATTAGAACCAGCGTATCAATACATTTAAATCTGAAAGAGAAATTACTAATTAACCCGTAATATGTGAGATAATCTCTGGTATTTTCTATTCTATTTCATTCAGTAAAAATGTTAGTAAAAACTTGATGACTCACTAGGGATCCTCACTCACATTTGAAACTTCACTGTGACACGTGGACAGTGCAGATAGCATGGCAGAGACCGAATAGCAGAACCTTGCTCTCTGCCAAGAGAAAGGGATTTTCAGTGCTTGAACTAACTCATCATATCCTGCTTCATTACACTCACCAAAAATGTAGGTATTGTTGTTACCTATTATTGGCAAGGTAAATGCACGATTTATGAGCACACAACTCCATCTGCCTTGTACACCATTGCATCAGCACCTTGATAGGAATGAAGTGCCTCGATTGTATTAGACACTCGATAAGTGCTCACTAGGTTGATGAAAACATAAGTGGATGAACACCTACTATAATGATTTCACAGACGTGGTAACGTTACATAAAATTTTCAGTTATTTTGCAGCAGCTTTCATTTCCAAACTCCTAGTCATAAAATTTTCATTTTTTTAAAAATCCAGCTTTCTCTTTATTTTTTCATTTAAACAAAAGTACATGTATTTTTTCCATTCAGTATTGCTTTGTACTAGTTTCTGGTGTAGCGTGCAATGGACAGACAATCACATGCTTTACAAAATGTTCCCCCGATACTTCGGGTGCCACCCGGCACCATACTTAGTCATTGCAACATTAATGACCATGTTCCCTGTGCTGTGCTTACATCCCAGCAGCTATTTTGTAACTATCAATTTGCATTGCTCAGTCCCTTCACTTTTTTCTCCCAGCCTCCCAATTCCCCTTTCCCTGGCAACCGTCAAGTCTGTTCTCTGTGTCTGTGAGTCTGTTTCTGTGTGTTCGTTTGTGTCGTTATAGATTCCACATAAAAGTGAAATCACATGGCATCGGTCTTTCTCTGACTGACTTACGGTTTAGTGTAATACCCTCTAGGTGCATCCATTCTGTCATAAATTGTAAAATTTCATTCTTTTTTATGACCCGTTTGCTCCCAGTCAGCTCAGCCACAGAGACTGTCATCCTTAGGGTCTGAGTGTCACAGATACAAACATTAACAAACTGAAGCGACGTAGAGGGAAAACCTCACAGGCAAATCCCTCTAAAGACACCTTGATGCAAAGTTGAGACTTTAGGAGAGAAAAAGCAAAGGAAAGTAATGACTAGAATAATAACTTATGCATGTGATTAAAATGCTTGGCATACCGAAAGTAGGGAGCTTTCTTCAAGGATGAGTCTGAAAATAACGTGGCAGAGGCTCCCCCTGAGTGTCCTGCCTGCTTCCTCTGTGCTGCCACGAAAGGGCAGAATTGGACCCAACATGTCACCTCACGCCCTGTACCTCCACAGAAGTCCTTTCACCCAGAGGTTTCCAAGTGTTATCACACATGGAAATTAATCCACCTCATCATCACTTCCTCCCCAGAGACGGTTCATTTCGGTAGCACAGACATTTACGAAAATGGCTACCCAAGGGCCGCTGAGAGGTCACGAATCATCCTCTTTAATCTTTACAGCGAGGCTCCTTCCCACTGGCCTTTCCCCAGGCTCACCAAGAGCCCACATTCCTGGAGACCCAGACTTCAGCCTCCCTCGTTCCTGTCTTATCTGCCCCAAAACTGAGTGAGGACACGACATGAGTTTTTAGATACTTCATGAATCACTTTAAGTACATAGGTGGCCATATTTTTTATCTGTTCCCCCAAACTCTTCTATTGTGGATCCAGTGAACACATTTATTAAACACTTACTTCATTGCCACTCAATGTGCTGGACACAGGGACCACTGCAGTCATGCCTCTCACTTCACGGGAAGGACGGGCAGTGACAGGAATCAGGTGCCCTGAGGTCAGGGCTGCGAAGATGACAGATGTGATGGGCTGGGTGAGGGGGTAGGACAGGTGGGTCAGGGAAGCCCTCTCCAAGCAGGTGATATTTGCACTGGGATCTGGAGTGTGAGAATAAGCCAGATTTTTCATTTTTATTTTGTTTTTTGGCATCTTACAGATTTTTCATTTCTAATAAAGTAAATCTCAGTCTTCAATATCTCATCAAAAAAAGCTTTTTTGGGATCCTGATAATTTTTTCCAGAGTAAAACTGTCATGAGACCAAAAAGTGAGGAAGCCACTGTAGTTCATCCCCAGCTGGGACTGGTCCACTTCCTGCTCTGACCTCATAAAGCCCCACTGTGATGGGTCACCCACCCACGGCTCCTATACCAGCTCCTGGCTGGTGGAGGTCTTTGTCCGTTGGAGCCCAGGAAGCTGTTGGAGGTGACCTGTTGGACTTGGACTCATTTTCTCCCTTTCTTGTTTTTTCATTTCTCTTATAATTTTTTTTCAGTTTGGGTTTTCTTTTTTCTCTTTGTTCCTTTTATTTTGTTTTGCTTTTATTTTCTTTTTCTCATTTTTTTCTTTTTTTATTTGAGTTTTCTTTGCTCATTTTATTTTTTACATTTTATTTGTATATTTTGTTTACATATTGCTTATATATTTTCATATACTTTATATTATATATCTTATATAGTATTTATATTCTTTACATATTTTATATATAATTTATATTTATATTTATATTTTTATATATTTTATATATTTATACTATATATTATATATTTTGTATATTTTTATATTGTTTATACATTATTATATAGTATATATTTATAATTTGTTCAAATTCTTTATTTAAATATTTTTGATTTGTGTTTTCCATTTTGATTTTTATTGTTATTTTGATCTTTTTGTTGTTTTATTTTGTTTCTATTTTATTCTCAATTTCTTAATTTAATTTATTTTTTTAATTTAATTTGATTTTGTTTGATTTTATTTTGTTTTTATTTGGAAGTCACCATGGCTGGTGACTTTCCAACCCCCTCGGACAATGAAGAGGGCCGTATTGGTGGTTATGTCCTGCTGAGCCCCATTGGCAAGGGGACGTTCTCTGAGGTGATTTTGGCCCGGCATCTTGTGACAGGCGCTGAGGTGGCTGTGAAGATCATCAATAGGTGGAGCTCCAATGAAAGTTGGCAAGAAGTTACTAGTCTTAAGATGTTAAATCATCCCAACATCACAAAGTTGTTTCAGGTGATCAACACCCATGACCAAATTTTTCTTTTTATGGAAAATGTGAGCGGGGGACACCTCCTCCACTATCTACTGGACAACCACCCCATAGCAGAGGAGGACGCCCGGGCCAAGTTCAGACAAATGACATCG